>JBBEOF010005377.1:0-20771 GCA_037576055.1 Fusarium sp. M6JPR69
CTCCCTCGCCAAACACGGCAGTGAGTCTAGCGTTAGGGAAAGACTTTGACAAGTTCGTCAAGTTGGCCAAGACAAGCGCCTTCTTTAATAGGATCTGCCCTCGCTACTGAGCGAGACCGACTCGAGACGTACTGGCGTCTGCTCCCTCCCTTATCTTCTCTTGTATTCCTTTGTTACCTCTTGCTATTATCTAGGCTCGGCCAGATAGAGAGCCGCAACGCTCTCCATCCGACTGTGGCCATCGGCGACCACGGCCTCCCGTCATGACTGCCCTAGTCATGAGCTGCCCCGCGGCTACTGTTTACTAGCCGTGCCTGGACCACCCGCTGACGGGTAACAGGCTCGATGTAATGCGCCATTTGTGCCGATGACATGCTGGATAGGGGACGCTATATGGTCAAATCATAGGTAGACTCCCGTAGCTCAGCACGTCCTGTGCTCCCTTAGGAGACTTCTGGGGCCTCACGGCCCCCCGGACGAAAAATATACATACATACATATAGATACATCATTATCTTGGGCACTAACAGTCTAGAAGTTAGTATTTACTAACACAGCCAACCCCGTTTCGCCTCGTTCCCCACCGATTCAAGACGCGCTGTGACCTCTCCTCCGACCGCGTCGCGCGCGTCACGCCAACACCGACCCCAACGCCAACGCCGATTCCTCCAGCCTTCTTGCGACTAGCCCAATCCCGGACGGTGGCCAAGCAATTGGAAGAGGCAGCCGTTGTGGCATTACCCGCAAACCCGACCGTTGAGGATCTCCCCAAGATTGTCTGGAAGAACCGTCGGTTCGTTCATGAAGACTCGCTAGCTCGGAAGGGTGCTAAGGGCAGGAAGAGCTGGATCAGATCCCACGGGATATTCTTGATCGAACTAAATCACCATGACCAACCGATCGGCCACGTGTGGTGCTGCAGCCAGTGTGACAGCAAAGGCGGTGCTGAGTTTTTCTCGGTGCAAGCCACATCTTCTGCCGCAGATCATCTTCGGAAGTCAATTACATTCCTACAAGAGCTTGTTGATGAAGCGTTCATTGGCTGACCTATGTAGAGCTCATCGGATCACTCCCGCGAGCCAGTCAAGCACCGGCGATGACAGCGCCGTTGATCCCTGTTACTATACGACATCTAAGCGACGTCGCCTTGAGCAGAGCATCATACCAAAGGCAAAAGTCAGGGCCATACAGGAGCTAAGCGTCGGGTTCGTCGTTGATAGCGATGTGCCATTTACGATATTCGAACATAGCTTCCTACGAAAACTCTTCAATCAATTTGACCGTGAGTTAGTGCTTCAGATTCCATGGAGTGGCAGCTCGATTACCCGCGAGCTCCAGCGTCTCTTTGAGACGAAGAGGGAGGTTATCAAAGCAGAATTGCGGGATGCTTTGACAACAATACACCTCAGTTTCGACCTCTAGACGTCACCGAATCGATTCGCAGTAATGGCTGTATTTGCCCACTTCATTGACCTACGAGGGCGCCATCAGTCTCGACTGCTTGCTCTGCGCCGTCAGTTAGGCAATCATAGCGGCGAGAATCTCGCTAGTACTCTTATTAAAGTTGCCCAAGAATGGGACATTAAAGACCGGGTTGGTACTATCGTTTCGGACAACCTGGCTACGAATGATGCATGTCTGCACCATGTGTACAAGGAACTAAACCCCTCGCTGAGACCCAACGATGTCAAAGCGCGTCGGATGCGTTGCTATGGGCATATCCTCAATCTTGTCGCGCGTGCATTTCTGTTCGGCAACGACGCGGATGCCTTCGAGCTGGAGTCAGATATCAACAGCATCCGAGGCCTAGCTAAGCAGGATCTGGCCCACTGGCGCACAAAGGGTCCCATCGGAAAGCTTCACAATATCGTCAAGTTCATCAGATCATCACCACAGCGGAGTGAACAGTTCAAGCGAATTGCTCAGGAGCAGGATCATAAGGGGTATCGCCTTTGCGAAGAATCGACCGCGGAACTTGAGGTAACGCCAAATAATAAAACAAGGTGGAATTCTACCTATAGTGCTTAGCCAAAATTGAAGTTATTTACATAAAACAAGGTATGTCTTACTGAGAGTTTCATGCTGTATCGTATTATGCTAATTTTTCCCTATGTTATATAAGCGGTTTGGTCGCATAGCACTAATGTAAAACTTCTATTAATGCCCCCTCCACGAACAGTCCTCCCCAAAGCTTGTAGGATTTTTATCAACACCAGCCTTCCATAATCGCCTTAAAAAATATCTCGAGTATCTTACACAGAGGATGACATTATTGAAGCAATATTGGATGTCACAGATAACAGCCTCTCCCAGAACTAATCCGCCCAGAAGCATGGCATCCCTCAGCCAACTCTTTCAGACCGATTAAGAGGTGTACCGTCAAAGTCTGAGGTCACCCATCCTGTCCAGCTGTTATCCAGGTCTCAAGAGTCTCGATTGGTTACCTTAATACTAAGACAAGAGGCCATGGGCTATGCTCCTTCTCACAATCAAGTTCGCACCACCGTCGCTGCCCTCCTACAACAACAAGGTAGGGAACGGCCTATCGGTGTTCATTAGCTAGCCAGGTTCATGAAACGGCATCCGTCAATAAAGACGAAGATAGGAAAACGTCAGGAGGCGTCGAGGTTCAATTATTTTACCCCGACCGCTGTCAATTGGTATTTTGATATTCGGAAGAGAGAGTATGGCTGAATCAAACCTGAGAACACTGTCAACGTTGACGAGGGTGGTATCATGGCCGGATTTGGTGAGCATTTGTCCTTCTGGCCATTTATTCAGCTAATCTATTGAGAATCTAGGCTTGGATTCCTTGGTTATCGGCAGTAGCGATCCCAGGAGGAAGGCCTTCCTCAAAGGCTCCAAGTCCCGCGCTTGGACTAGTTTTCTCGAAGCCGTTATAGTAACTGGCCGTCTTTTGAAACCTGGAATTATCTTTAAAGGTAAAGAGCTTCAGCAACAGTAGTTTATCGATGAGCTCAAAGAGGTGGCCGACTAGTATTATATCACGTCCGACAACGGCTGGACAGATAACTATATCGCAGTCGAGTGGCTCAAAGAGGTCTATCTTCCCCAAACGCAACCGGAAGATAAGTCTGATGCGAGACTTATCATCTTAGATGGCCATCGAAGTCATGTATTTGTGCGTGTCTGCCTATTCCGAACTTTCTGAACCAAAAATGTCACTGACTCAAAATCCAGGATGAATGGATGGCTACATGCTTTTTAAACAACGTGTATTGCTATTACCTGCCAGCTCATTGCTCCCACGGCCTATGGCCACTTAATAACGGCGTATTTAATATCCCTAAGGCTACCTATCGCAAAGAACTTCAAAAACTGACAAGCCTGACCGATTCTGCACCGGTTGACAAGGTCAACTTCATCAAGGCATATGCCAAAGCCAGGGAAGTGGGCATGACGAAAGAAAACATTTTTTCGGGCTGGCGAGTGACTGGAAACTGGCCGATTTCACGACGGAAAGCACTTATACATCCAGAGATTCAGCCAGACAAGAAGGAAACGACGCCTGCATCAGAGGACCTCAGTGACGGACAACGCAACTCTGATAATACGCCAAAGACCAGCCGTCATATCAGGAATCTGGGGAAGAACAAAAGCCCTTCAACTAGAAGACGGTATTCTGTGATATCGAAAGGGTTCGAAGCGCAAGAGTCAAAGATCGCCTCCCTAAGCTCAAGAGTAGCCAGTTTAGAGGAGGAGGTCTGCCGGTTGAGTAGAGGCAAGAAGAGAAAGGCGATACCGGATCCCAACAGGAAGTTCATGACATTAGCTGAGGCTCTAGTGGCCAGTGACACAATTTCAGAGCCAAACCAAGCAGCTCAAGAGACAGAGGCTGTTGAGGATGTGATCGAAGTGGGAGGAGTGGAAGAGGATGAGAGCACAAATTCGGAGGCGGAAGAATTACCTGTCGTACGCACTCGCGCGGGCCGCGCAGTCAAAAGACCAAGATAATATCAAAAACAGGTCAAATCTCAGTAGAAAAACAGGAATCGATTTGTTTTTCGTATTTCTGGGGACTCGTTGTGAGGTGGTTGAAAAATAGCAGTTTTTATGGGGAAACTTTTTTTTTTGGCTTATCGGTAGAGGGGTCTTATCGGTGGAGGGGTACCGCATGGTATTCGTGCATAGGCTCTGAGACCAAGCCCACATTGACAGGCGATGATGTTCATCTGCCCGTCTAGAAACAACGGGACAAAATTGATAACAGATATCAGTCCAGACCGCCTAATGAAGCTGGTGACGTTTCCAACGCCAGCGGACAGGGCAATAGCATTAGCTCCTAAGAACATCACGAGCACAAGTAGGTCAAACCAGCTTGTTTTGCCTGAGCGTCGGAAATATTTAGGAATCAGTGTGAAAATTGATGCTGATGGGGATGGCGAAACTGGGGGTGGCGAACCTCTGGTGCTGGGCGGGAAGGGTATGAAGTGGACCTGGGCTGTGTCATGCGATTTGAAGTGCTGAGGTACCCACCGATGTACCCTTCTCTCGTAACGGTTAGGTAAAATGGTTGACTTATAGCCAGTAGGAAGCACCGCCGTCGACAGCGGCGGTAGTTGATCAGCAAACAAGTGACAGCGATCAGCGCTCACTGGTTGAGCGCTCCATAATGACGACCGGTGACGTTTAACTGAGCTGTTCTGCCGTATTGAAAACCATGATTGCAGTGGGTGCGGAAGTGATATACCATTTCCCGAGGCCCCTCTAACTCGCCACTGATTGAAAGAGTCGTCATCGATTGAGCAGCCGAGACAGATGTGGTGACTCTCAGATTCCCGCACGTGCTGCTGCAGGCTGCCAAATGGCCTTTCACACCTTGTGCAATAAGCGTGGCGGCTTGAATTGCGTACGTTGCTCAAACGCCGCAGATACGAAACCCTACCATAACTTTGGCAGTACTATCACGCTAAGTAAAAGCAAATAGCAAATGTAACCGTTCGCAAATGCACACGGATTGATGGGCGAATGCTATGACATATGCCTGGGTATACAAATACTCTGCCTTCGCTTTCCATCCGTTTTCACAAAATCCAACCCCACCAGCCGCCTCTGTCGAGGACTAATATTGCAATCGCCTGAGCCACACCCTTAATATTTTCCCTCATCCTCGGGCTCGTCCTCTTTTCCCGCCTGTTCTCCCTCTCAACGGATACAACGACAATTTTATTATCGCCATGGTCGAGTTCGTCCGCACCCAGATCCTGGGCACGACATTTGAGATAACATCGAGGTAGTAAGCCTGAGAAATGGCACGCTGTTGCGGTGGTTAATTGGACCCTAGATATTCGGAACCTCAACCTGTGGGATTGGGAACATTTGGGCTCGTCTGGTACGTGACTGATTTATTACGAACGGCGACTTCTGGGGAGTGTGGTAATGGTTTAAACCCTCACTTAGCTCCGCGCGAGACCAGCTCACGAAGCAAAACGTCGCCATCAAGAAGGTCACGAAGCCTTTCAGCACGCCCGTCTTGGCTAAGCGGACATACCGAGAACTGAAGTTACTGAAGCACCTCAAGCACGAAAATGTACGCTCCAGTCTCCCACGACCCGCTGGTGCTTGCTGCTGACTACCCCCTGGGTGATCTCTCTGAGCGACGTTTTCATCTCCCCAGTCGAAGATATGTATGTCCAGCGACGGCATTTCTAGGCCAGTCTGCTAATTGTTCCATAGCTACTTTGTTACAGAGCTTCTCGCTACGGATCTGCATCGGTTATTAGCATCAAAACCGCTCGAGAAACCGTACATCCAGTACTTCCTCTACCAGATCATGGTATGCATGTCTTGCAAAGACTCATCCAACCAATTGTGCAACCTCGCTGATAATGGCGGCAGCGGGGCTTGAAATATGTGCACTCCGCTGGTGTTGTCCATCGAGACCTCAAACCCAGCAATATCCTCATCAACGAGAATTGTGATTTGAAAATCTGCGATTTTGGGTCTGCGCGGACAGAGGATCCCCTGATGACCGGCTACGTCTCGACGCGATATTATCGGGCCCCGGAGGTCATGCTTACATGGCGAAGGTATAACGGAGAGATCGACATTTGGAGCGCGGGATGCATCTTTGCCGAAATGCTTGAGGGGAAGCCCCTCTTCCCCGGCAAGGACCACTTGCATCAGTACTCAATTATCACAGAGCTTCTGGGAACTCCCCCTAAAGATGTCATCAGCACCATCGCAACCGAGTCTGTAGGTATTCCCAAGGACCAGTGCAGCGGTATAGTATTCAGGTTCAGGCAGACGCTGCGGTTTGTCGAATCCTTACCGAAGCGCGAGCGACACCCCCTCAAGAACAAATTCAAGAACGCAGAATTTTCGGGTGAGGTTCAGGAGTTATCTATCCCCTCTCTAGTGTCTGACTGAACATCCCAGCCCTGGAACTCCTTGATAAGATGCTCGTCTTCGACCCCAAAAAGCGAATAACAGCCACCGAAGCTCTAGCCCACCAATACTTCGTCTCCTACCACGATCCCACCGACGAGCCTGTAGCGCACGCGAAGTTCGACTGGAGCTTTAACGAGGCTGGCCTGTCTGTGGATACATGGAAGATTATGATGTGACCCTAATAGCCATCACACTCACCGACACCCTGGTTGACTGACGAGATTCATAGATACTCGGAGATGCTTGATCGTCGCAATGTCACACGACATTTAGAGATCAAGGGCATCGTTTGCCGAAGTTGAGGGAGTTCGCCAGCTGGTTCTATGTCTTAACGTCAGTGAAGGAAACTGTCGCACTGAGCGTGCAAAAAGGATCAAGGGTCAGGTAAACGATAATGAGCAGCAGCGGTGTGTTGATTGGTTGTTGTCTGAGGTTGTCTCTGGTGCGGGGTACTCCATCCCGCAGAGTTACTTAAAGCATACGGCTAGATTACTAACGCAGTTGTTTCTTGAGGCCGTGAAGATCATGCCTTTACGAAATGAAAATAGCTTAGCGCAAAGGCCCTCTGGGGTGTGCCCCCGGGGCGAAATAAAGTCCTTCCTTCCTTCCTTCCTACCTTGCGACAAAAACCCAATCCACGACTCCAACGTAATTGATCAATATATTGATCTCAATCAATCTGCATCTCAATCCACGAACGCTTCGATTATATAATCCATCAATCCACAGAACCCGCCCGTTGATTGAAATGTGGACATACGTTGATGCTAGTCGGGGCGATCATAGCTTGGCACTGAGGCCATCTAGGGGTCAGTCCCATGTGGGCGAAATAATATCCGTCCTTGATGTCAGTCAGGGATACGTCGTGCGATAGGTAATATTCGTACATGCACTGTAACCCTAAGTGTTCACTAACAGGGCTAATCTGGCGCCAATTTGACGAAGTCAGTCGCGTCAGACAAACCAAAAAAAACTGAGATCTTGCTCTCTAAATTACGCCCGCAATTTGAAGATAGCCGACTTCCTTCCCGTTGATGACGCTATGGTCGTCGAGACTACCGAAGGCAAGGACCTGTCCGAACCGACTTCCGATCCTGCCATAGGACATCTCCCTCGGCTGACCAACTGGGCACCTACTGTTGAAGAAGAGGGGCGAGTATTCTGTCGCTAGAAGAGATTCACGCTTGCTGAGCGTGCCAAAGAGACTTCGTAGGTATAGAATTAAGACATTGAAATCCAATTGCCTAGTACGAAGTTCGCAACGGCTTATATGTTTCCCATGCAAATGGCTTCATCAATTGCCCGCCGAAGTTAATATTCCGTACATTTCAGTACCACCGATTTTAAATCTCAAAACGGAATTAAAAATGCGCCTTGTGGCACGAGAAATCGCCGAATGTTCATTCCATATGAAAATCATGACGCGAAATTCGGGTGTCGCGATTGGGTGGGGAGTGACGTTACGTCATTGTTCATTTGTTGGATGTAGCCCTGGCGACCCCTCAACAACCCCACATTATACAGTAGACACCATCTTCTTCTCAGCCATGCATCGCTGTAATCCATTAGCATCTGCCTACCAGTTCACACGACGACCAAAGACCCTACGGAGCCTATTCCCACTCCATGTACTAGTATACGGACTGTTGACCCCTTTCGTCGTTATTGTCAAGGTCCCTACCTGCTGTGATCGAAAAGGCAAAGACCGCTAACCATAAGGAGAACCCTCGCCTCAGTTGGACCAGCTGGTGGTGTAAGTTTCTTGAAGCGTTGACTCCATTAATGAGTGACGATATCGTTGGTATAACCGGAAGGTGTGGTGGCGAGAATTATATCTTTTGGGAGGTTAGGTATGTATCACCCATCGGCGCGGAACCACGATACCGAGGAGGATGAAAAACGGATCTATCACCATCCCAGTCAAATATATAGCTTCCGAAGCTGTCAATAAGACTGTGTTGCGTGCGTCAGTCAGTATGCCTTACTCAACCTCGTGATAAGTCCACACGACAGTGTCTTTTTGGCGATATCCAACCATAAAGCTAATCTCGTCAAAATTCCATATGTTCCGAGGCTTGGCAACAAACTCCAAGACAAGCTTTTTCCACTCTTTGAACCACGGTTCGATGTGACAATGGTCTGACATAGCTTTGCGCCTTACGTCTCGTGTAGATTACTTCTGCCTCTTGACCTTATCCTTATAGCGATTCGTAAAGTTCTTGACCCTGTCCTAAGATACTTGTTTATCCTCACAACTAGCGGCCTTTAAAATAAAGTCCGAATGATGCTTTAAAGACCGGAGTTGTATGTGGTGTCCTTTCCTCACTCGGTGATGTGCCCAACACAATATTGCCTCTCCTCTTCTGTCTTCAGAAGAGTGCGATTACCGCCATTTTGGTTCGAGGATTCGTCCCCCAAGTACGGCCCCACAGCCTACGTTAGGGGACCTTCAATTCACCTGGGGCTTTCTGGACAGTGCGATAAAAGCCCTCTTTGGATAGTTCGACGGCAGCGACAGTCTGATCCTCCATATTCTCGACGTTGAAGCGCGAAAAGTCAGGCTTCCCAGTGACCTTATTAGTAAGTCATTGCAAAGCAGATTCTTCATTGAATTCGCTATTTATTGATGTAGCCCTATCGGGAATTGATGCAGAATTGCAATAGTTGTGGATGAGTTACATAGCAGAGTTCAAAATGATGTCATCACCAAAGTGGGGATAGCGTCACTTATTTAAGGGCGGGGCCATTCATATCATCCATCGTAGTAAGCGCGATTATTTATTAAGAGCGAGGTACATCTGTTTTGATTGTGTCCCCGTAAAGCTAGGTGCCTGCGTTATTTTTGAGAATTGACCCTCTTTTTGTTTGTCAAGATACCTCTACCTGGGGTACGAAGATCAGGGGAAGGTTGATTCTGATTCTGACGCCCCCAAGTATTGGCGTTGGTTTGGATCTTGGAAAGTGTGGTGGCGAGTACGTGCCTGGCCCTCTCTTTTCTACTGTGAATCAAGCTAGTACGCACCGATTTTCCCATGCTGTCGCAGGTACCTCGTCATGTATCTTCGTACCTTTCCCTGCGCTCCCCGTCATTATTGAGTAAAAAACGTTGCACTTTCAGTCACGACCCAGGAGCATTTAAACGCTTCCATCGCCAGGCTCCCGGAAATTCTGACTTGTGACTACGGCTTGTCAAAGCTTTCGACTTACTTTTGTGTCGTCTTTGCAAAAGACTTCCAACCCCCTTCCCTTCTTTTTTCTTCTCTCCCCCTCCACCCCCTATGTGGCTAATCAAGGTCAACAGTTTGGGCCTTCTGGAACTTCGGCTAGCTTCGCAAAGCCGCAACTCCCTCCATTCGCCTTCTGATTTTAAGAATCACGCCTACCTAAAAACAAAAACAAAAGAGGCATCCTCTGTTGTTTTTACTCGTACCGGTCTTTCCTCTATTCTTTTTTTCCTCATCTCTCTCTGGTCCGGCCAATCGACCCCTCTATGTAATACCTGGCGTTCCCGACTTACACAAACATCATCGTCGCTGCAGCACAGCACAAACCCTGCTCCGTACCAAGTCCTACTGCAGATTCTGTTAAGTTGAATCAATTCGGTGTCCTGACGGATTGGTCGCCGCGGTTAAGTTTGCGTGGCATAAACAAACCGGTAAGTGACGGATACATACCCTCCCCCGTCTGAGCCTCTTCCCACCCCTCATTTTCGTTATCGCGACTTAGACCTCTTTGTGGCTCCTCTTGGTGCCCTCACTTCCCTGCCCGTTAGTGCCGTCACCAAATATGGACGAGATACGAGAGGCTCAGAGAACCGGCCCGGCTGTAAAAGCTGTCCCCACCGGGGTTGAGCTTGTCGTATCAGTGTTCCGAGATAAACTCCTTGCCGGCTTGCTGCCATCTGCCAGTGTTATTTGAGAGCTCGCCGCAGCAACCCATCCCAGCCAAGGCCGCTCCGGATTCTTCGTACCATGCAACCCTGCATTTTGGCTCGTCAGGCCCCGATCTGGTGGCGTTCGCTGGGGCCATGGTTCCGCTTCCTCAGCCGTGGCTGCGCCCATCTGGTGGTCAGCAGCCGTATCATCGCGGGTGGCATTGACTCATCGAAACTCACCAAAACCCGTTATGCGGCGTCCACGGTGACGACATGATGGCTCTTACCAGCATTTCGCCAGTTGAAGAGTCTTAGCAGTACTGTATACAAGACTTCTTCACGGCTGCTGTTCTTTCCAATTTCCTCATCCATTTCACGTGTATTCTGTTTTCTCGTCCTGTTTATACCCTTTCACCTGCTTTTGCTTGCAAAGGCATCTCTTTCGAGCTGTTGGCTGTCCGAAGCCCTATGACTAAAATGCAGCCTCTTGACAGTTTTCCCGCCTACATAGATCCTTTCGAGGGAATTTCGCCCATTATGATCACTGATACTCTCAAGCCTCTGGCTAATATCCAGGCCGAAGAGGCCAGCCGTGGCTCTTCTCCTCAGCCCACACTTTTTAGCGTTCCCTTGACCGCTACTAATGGCCACGGTCACCGGATCCTTCGCTCAGCCACTGTTGGCTACATTGCCCCTGAATTCAAGGGCAAGACCGAGCAGATAAAGGCTGGTGAGTGGCTGTCTACTACCCCATCTGGAAAATCGGATGAGTTTGCTAACGATCTAGTCAGTCAAGGAGATCATCAAACAAGCTGGTTTCATCCCCCAATCTCAGATTGACGAGCAGGTTGAGTGCTTTTACGAGAAGCTTGGCATTGATGATGTTTACTTCCACATTGAGACTCCCACTATTATCGCTAGCCATGTCACCTCGTTGTACGCTGCCAAGGTGGCCGCCTTCGCTCGAGAGGATCAGCAGCAGGAGGTTCGCCTCAACATGGAGACCAACGACCACGCCATCTACATCGACTCCAGCACTCCTGGCAAGACTAACGTTGCCGGCCCTCGATACGAGGAGCGTCTCGAGGCCAAGTACATTGACCACAATGGCAGGAGCAAGTACCGCGTCGAGACTTTCCGCTCTCCTGCCGTCTTTGGCAACAACCCTTTATCGAAGGTTTCTCTCCGGTGCTACTTCGTATACAAGTGCCAGTTCCAGACTCCTCCCGAGAAGACTGACCTCAATGAGACTCGTCTTGAGCTGATTGCCGACACTGGTTTCCTTCGGAAGGCCACCACCAATACCAAGCAGATTTACCAGGAGATTATTGAACTTGCTGTCAAGCGTGTTGGCCCTGTCATTGAGGTCTTTGACATCAAGGACAGCACCGAGAAGCGCATGGTTATTGCCTTCCGCTCTCGTACCGCCCGCGGCCTCTCCTCCGCCCTCAGTGATCTCTACCATTACTATGGCGTCATCAGCTCCCGAAAGTACCTTGAACAGTTCTCTAACGGTATTACCGTCATGAGTGTCTACCTTAAGCCCGATTTGAGCCTCGAAGCCGAGTTACCCCCTTGGGATTACTCGATCAACCAGATCTCCAAGGAGGTCTCCCTTCTTTACTGTCTGCCCCACAATAAGTTCCACAACCTCTTCCTCACTGGCCAGCTGAGCCTTCAGGAGTCCGTCTACGCCCACTCCGCCTGGGTGTTTGTCCAGCACTTTCTTAACCGACTGGGCCCAGAGTACGCCTCGCTCTCCGAGATCCTTGACCCCGGAAACAACGCCCAGGCCGTCCTTCTCTCCAACCTCAAGCACCGTCTCCGCTGTGAGACCTTCACCCCCCACTACATCTACGAGATTATCCAGAACTACCCTGGTCTCGTGCAGGCCCTCTACGCCTCGTTCGTCAACGTCCATCTGGCCAAGGACGCCGAGGCTGCTGAGCAGCTTGTCTCCTCCAGCTCCTCTCTCGAGAACCTCTCCGATGATGCTCTTCAGGACAAGATCTCCAAAAGTGTCAACAACGAGCACGAGGAAATGGTCCTTACTGCCTTCCGCGTCTTCAACAATGCCATCCTCAAGACCAACTACTTCACACCCACCAAGGTGGCCCTGAGCTTCCGTCTAGATCCCTCTTTCCTCCCCGAGGTTGAGTACCCGAAGCGCCTCTACGGCATGTTCCTCGTCATCAGCTCCGAGTCTCACGGCTTCCATATCCGCTTTAAGGACATCTCCCGTGGTGGTATCCGTATTGTGAAGTCCCGCAGCAAGGAAGCCTACAGCATCAATGCCCGCAAACTCTTTGACGAGAACTACGGTCTTGCCAACACCCAGCAGCGCAAGAACAAGGATATTCCCGAGGGCGGCTCCAAGGGTGTCATTCTCCTCGACCCCAAGGAGCAGGACCGTGCCCGTGAGGCTTTCGAGAAGTACATTGATAGTATCCTTGACCTTCTCCTCCCTGCCCAGACACCTGGTATCAAGAACCCTTTTGTCGACCTCTATGACAAGGAGGAGATTCTCTTCATGGATCCCGATGAGAACACTACCGACCTGGCAGACTGGGCTACTGAGCACGCTCGTGTTCGTGGTGCTCCTTGGTGGAAGTCGTTCTTCACTGGCAAGTCTCCCAAGCTGGGTGGTATCCCCCACGACACCTACGGCATGACTACCCTGTCCGTCCGCGAGTACGTCAAGGGTATCTGCCGAAAGCTGGAGCTTGACCCCTCTACCAGCCGCAAGGTGCAGATTGGTTGCTCCGACGGTATTTTTGGTAGCAACGAGTTCAAGTTGGGTAACGAGAAGTACACTGCTATTGTCGATGGTTCCGTCGTCCTTGCTGTTCCTACCGGTCTCGACCGCGATGAGTTTCTCCACCTTGTCAACAAGCACGCCATGACCAGCGATTATGATGCCTATAAGCCCCCCAAGGATAGATACCGTGTGCCGAGCCATGGTCAGAACATCACTGTATCCTCCGGCGATGTCCTTACCAACAGCACCTCGTTCCTCAGCACCTTCCACCTCCGGGATACCTGCAGCGTCGATAACTTCGTTCCTTGCGGTGGTCGCCCTGCTTCCATCGACCTCATCACTGCCAACCGCCTCGTCAAGGACGGCAAGTCCATCATCCCTTACCTTGTCGAGAGTGCCAACTTGTGCATCTCCCAGGAGGCCAAGCTCCGTCTCGAGGAGGCTGGCTGCATTCTGTACAAGGATGCCTCTGCCAACAAGGGTGGTGTGACCTCGTCATCTCTGGAGGTCCTTGCCTCTCTGTCTTTCGATGATGCTGGTTTTATTGAGAACATGTGCGTCGGCGCTAACGGCGAGGCTCCTCAGTTCTACCAGGACTTCATCAAGCAGGTGCAGCTCAAGATCCAAGAGAACGCTCGTCTTGAGTTCGAGGCCATCTGGCGCGAGCACGAGGAGACTGGCATCGCTCGATCGATCCTGTCCGACAAGCTGTCCGTCGCCATCATCGACCTAGACGAGAAGCTCCAGCATTCGGGCCTCTGGGGCGACGAGAAGATCCGCCTTTCTGTCCTCAAGGATGCTCTCCCTGCTCTTCTCCTGCAGAAGATTGGCCTCGAGACCATGGTCTCTCGTATCCCCGAGTCTTACCTCCGCAGCCTCTTCAGCTCCTACCTTGCCAGCCGCTTCGTGTACGAGTTTGGTAGCAACCCTAGCCAGTTCGCCTTCTACGTCTTGTGAGTGTATCCCAAAACACATTTGCTGAACATACCGATGCTAACTGGTGGAGACAGCATGTCCAAGCATATGGCTCAAAACAGCGCCTAAATGAAAAAGCCCGATGAACGTTTTACATGAGTGTGAAGGGGAGCAGTTTCTGGTTTCTCTTTTGTGGGGGGGGGGGGTTGGAATCAACGGCTTCGTCCTAAATAAGAGACGAGCATTATTAAGGTGTGCTTTACAGCATAGGTCATTGCCCTGGAGTGGTCTTCGTTGGGAAACGGATTGGGATGGTCAAAGAAAAGCCGAAAGGACTACTTCCACTTAGTCGACTAATGAATGAGATTTTCAACCTCAAACCTGATTTGAAGCTGGCTGAGGCGGCAAAGGGGCCCCATTCAAGAGATCCGGGAAAACCGAACCATTTAGATCCTACATCCCTATCCCCTCAATTGCCGAAAGGCTCTATCAAGTACCTCTCCGACATGACCCTGTCACATGACAGGGACATGAGGGGAACCTAAAGATGCATCATTAGCCATTCTCGCCAGAATCATCATACGAATAATTTCAGAGTCATCTATTAGTTCTCAATCAACACCGGGCGAGGCCTTCAATGCATATGATGATAGCAGCTTCATCAGAGAAGATGACAGCCGCCGCGAGCGAGAAGGGGATAGCACGTGGCAGCCCGATTTTCCTCCCGCCACAGACCGAGGCTTCAATTTTCAACCTTTCAAGGTGGAAAGGCGCGGCAATCTCAAGGTTAAGTAACTGCCCCAAAAGCCGCACACCTCTTCCAACATTTTGTGCCCCTTTCTCTAGTTGGCAGCTGGGCCGAGTATACCAACAACTGGGTTAACAGCTTGCGAGAAGGGGGTGTTATTGATAGCCAGAACCACGAATTGGGGAAGCGATCAAGACTGCAAAAATTGAAGCCGACGTCTGCAGTGGACGTATACATCTGGCTTGGAATTCTAAATTATTTAGGCATCCACAAAGAAATCGCGATTGAGGACCATTGGAAGACCCCTGAGCTGGAGGATCAGCGCCCTGAACACTCAATCATCAAGTTCCTGACCTACAAGCTCCTTCATCGGTACCTTTGCCCCTTCGACTATACTGAATTCGAGGATGACGAGCGATTCCCTGAGGTCTTCCAATGCGCACAGCCGTGGTCTGAGCACACGCAATACGCCGCAACGCAGTTCTGTGAGCCGAGCTCTCATCTCGCTGTAGATTAGGGCATGATCCGCTATACAGGGAGGAACTAAGAGGTCACATACATACTAAATAAACCTATTGATACAGGGTTTAAAGGCATGGGACACAAGCTTATCATGTACGTTAAAGGAAGGTTAATATTTGTAACACAAGGATCGTGAGGACTTTAATAGTAGGAAAAAATAGGTGGAAAATAATGTACCTTTTAACCTTCGTGAACTTATTGGTTAGATATCCCTGCAGTGACCTGCCTGGAGGCCTAACACGTTCGAGGGGGATAAACGATTCACTGAAACAGACAGAGGACAGGAAGTAGACACCTTATTTAGCATGCAAATCTGGCTTCTCCCGTGTCAGATTGCCATTTATCCTCCACTAAGAACACAAACAATATAGTTCGGCACTGAAGGGATTGATCATTTGGCAGGCTTGAAGAAGGACGACGAGATTGAAGACCGGCCTTCTAATGAACGCGTATAACTGCATCACAGCAAAAGCCAAATTGATATTCTCAAGAAAATGCCTCCATTAATATAAGTACTTCAGCCACCCTAAAACCACACTGGAGAGTAGCTACGGAGTCATGGTTGATCGATCCACAGTCGTTCGTGGCCGGACTCCGCTGTTGGAGCATCCAGGGGACCCCTAAAGTCCATTGAAGGCTAAAACCACATTCCTACATTCCTATTCCCAAGACATGCCGGCTATCTACCCATTCATGCCCACTTCTTAATGTCTTCACTGGGATAGGCCGAGAATATTGGCCTCGTACACCGTAGTGACTTTGCCGGTGTTAGAATTCTGAATCTACCTTAAGCGTTAGCGTCGCTTGTCTAATACTATTGGTTGGGTTTGCTTCTATTACCTCGTATCGGGGAGAATCAGGGCTGGCCTGGACATTTCGATCGGCTTGAATACCAGGCTCCGTCAAGACGTCGGTGATAACACCAACAGTCTCAGAAGTCTGCGAGTCGGGGCCTTGGAGAATTAATATGGGTTCTGAACCAAATAGTGCAAGCAGCGTCACTCACCACCAACAGGCTTGTAACGAACTGACTGACCAGTCTTGTATTGGGGGGCCATGATGTTTGAAACTACTGCTGTTTGATTAATTCAAGAGTGGGAGCTGCTTGGTGCTTTCACCTGTGCTCATTGCAGCCAAGGGGGAATGTCTTTTATAGCTGTCGCCGCTCGGGTCTCGCATAATCTATGACTGACAAAGGCTATGGTTGGAGGAGGATAAACGTGTATCCTAATATTGCATAATTTTGTCGCAATGAATGGTTAAAAAAATTGAGTATCCCTTGGGCTGTGGAAAACCTCCCGCCAGGTCACAGCAGGGGGGTGCGGCCAATTAAAACGCATCAGATCAGCGGTACCTAATCCCCCCCTTTATTTTAGCCTATGATAGAAGTACCAGCAATCTCTCGAGTTACAAATTGTTACATCACACTGCTCACATCCTCAAATTGATTGACGGATAAACGGGTCCTGGGGTAGCTCCTTGACGAGAAGCTCTCGTCGCGGTACTTCGAAGGGTTGAAAATCGAAGCCTGGGTCTTCGACAGGCAGAAAAGCTGGTCTCCGGGTGCTTTCACCCTCATGCTCTTGGAGGCTATTATCTTCATTGATAAAGCTGTTGTCATCATACGCGTTGAGAGCCTCCTCCGATGTCTCTATAGGTGCCGATTGGGAAGTCATTGATCAATCTGAAAGAATTTCTCTGGGGATGTAGGCGGAATCAATTGATGGCGCGCCATAAGGTTCCCCTCATGTACCTCTGAGAAGGTGAGGGGGATGTGGGGCTCGGTACGGCCGGGAGGTTTTCCACAACTCAAGGGATAGACGTGTGTACAGGCCTGTAATCAACGTTTGTATTACTATTCCGTGCCGTCACCTTCTCCCCCGGCGTTGCCATCATTGTACGTAACTGCCCCCACGCCAGAGGAAAATGACGCCTCTGACGTAGATTGATGTCACAATGACAATAAAATTGTGACAGGCTTTGTTTTCTTTGCTTTGCCATCCAAGGAGCGAGCTCCGGCTCCGCTCGCTAGGACCTCGATTGAAAACATTTGGTTGGTGTGTGCTGGAATCTTCCAAAAATACAATACCGACGCAAGGCTGATCAATGCTGAGAGATAGAAATACTTTACAGGGCGCCTCGTTATGCTGAGCCTCCAAGCATTTTTGGGACATCACCGACACTCTGGTGTGCAGATCGACATGTAACAGTTGAACTCCGTTCCTCCAGACGACAGGGGTAATTATAGCCATGACGGTTTCAATGGGAAAGACCGGAAGAAGAAAAAAAAAACTACTCATCAGGTCGTATTAATCTCACAAACCTGTTGAATCTGCGTACTAAATCATGTTTTATGTGTCGTAGTTGATTCTGATAAAAAAAAAAACCACACGGTCTCAAGAGTCCACCGTGTGCATTCGTAATTCCTTACTTCCGTGCGTTACCATCAGACTTTTTCCACAAGTATTGCTTTTGTCAGTGGACTGGCCAGGCCAGACGGTTTCATCGGGGAATTTCCTGAAGATATCAGCGATGTGGTCAATAGACGCAGTCATTAGCCCCATAACGGTTTCAAAAGCAAGCACTATTATATTCGTCGTGTGCATCCCTAGACTCCGTCAGCTTTTCATGGTCGATTCGGGTTTCTCAGTTAGCTTGGGCCCTGCCACATTCCCACGGCGTCCGCAGAATGCTCTGTTGGATGTTTTGTCCTTGACGTCGTCTCCTCGCCCCTCGTCTCTCACTTACCGACAAATATTGCGGCGCAGTATGTAGGACCACATGGTGATATCGTCGCGGCATTGAGTGCCATTAATGGGTGATTGAGATGTTTAGATGATAGCCCATTGTTTATCGGCCTGGTTGAGTGTTGGAAGAAGCGTCTTGACAACAGGCAAATGAAGATCGGAGACCGATTTCGCAGGTCATGTACTCGTCTGCGTTGAAGGTCGGCGGTGAATTGGGTTATACCAAACTAGGTAAAGACAGTCATCCGGTACTAACTATACAAATTAACCATTGACCACGATGCCCCCATTGGGATGCAGAGTCTGCCCACTCATAAACGCACTCTCCTTGGATGCGAGGAATACATAACTCGTCGCAATTTCACTCGGCTGTCCCACTCTATCCATCGGCGTCCAATTTCCCAGCCCGTGGCCCTTTTGACTCTGCTCGCTCACGCCCGTGGCCACAAGTGGCGTCCAAACCGGCCCGGCAGCAACTGCGTTGACGCGAATACCCTTCTTAACTAGCTGATTGGAGAGTGCACGAGTGAAGGCAACCACGGCGCCCTTGCTCGTCGCATAGTCAAGTCGGCTGGGGACGCCGATATAGGAGTCCACAGATGCGCTGTTGACGATCACACCGCCCTTGGACAAATGTGGCAGCACGTACTTGGTAAGATGAAAGTACGAGTCCAAATTGACGCGGAAAGTGGACGTCCACTGCTCCCTGTTGTCACGACGTTTGTTATGAATATGTCCATGTGGAAGACTGATTAATGGATACTCACTCGGAAATGTTACAAATATCTCCTTGCTCCTGCCTAGTAGCCGCGTTGTTAACCAAGATATCAATTCCGCCGAGCGCGTCCACAGCCCGCCCTGCGACGTCCTTGCAATTGATCGATAGGGACAGGTCGCTGGGGATGAGGATGACCTCCCCGCCGTTCTTCTCTACCTGGGCCTTGGTGTGCTGTGCATCCTCCTCTTCGGGCGGGAGGTAGACAATAGCCACCGTGGCACCCTCCATAGCGAACATGATGGCTACGGCACGGCCGATGCCGGAGTCTCCTCCGGTGATTAGAGCCTTCTTCCCCGCGAGCTTACCCGATGGCGTGTACACGATGTCTTCGCCTTCGGATGGTAGATGAACCTTTTGCGGCTTGGGCTCCAGGTCTCGCTCGAGGCCGGTGTTGGCTGGCTGTTGGGTGTTCTTGCTTGGGTCCATGCTAGGATGGGTGACTTTGTGGAGGGTCTCTTTGGCAGTCTCTTTGGCAGAGTCCATGTTTGCGTTTGCGGTGTTATTTCTCGGCGTTTGTCCTCTCAAATATGTCCTGGTTAGAAGGTGGCACAGCGCTCGAATTGCCTTCTATTCCGCGAAATATGGTATCTTATAAGCCTCGGGGAAACCTGCCCGTCCTCCAATGCAGGGGCTTGGCCGTTTTCCTCGCATCAAAGCTAATCATTCCTTCGTCATAAAGCCCTCCGAACCGGCTTCCTTTCAATGTTTACCTTATTTGCTCAACTAGCAGGTATATTGCAAGGGTAGCGTAGCGAATGAGATAGGCGTACTCTTCGATCATTGACATCAGATTTGCGCGACGGGACGTCATTTCTGGGCATAAGGCCACTGCAGGACACCACCTTCAAGGCTTCTAGTTTGGGATGATCGAAATGACAATGAGACCGGATTTTTCACATGGAAATATGTTGTGGGCCCCCTCAGTTTTTCTTCACCTAGCGTACACCTTCTGAACTTAATAGACAAGGTCAAGGAAAGAGGGTGTATCTTTGACTAGTAGCCATATGATATTACTAGGTAATTCATGGGTACAGTAACTACCCATTTTTTCGTCCTCCTATACGTACCGTTTGTGTGAGGCTTCTGCCAGACCTGGAGAAGTGCGGGTGTGACTCTGGGAGGAGCCTCGTTTGACACCGAAGAACTGGGATGATGCGCAGTGTAGATATCAACTGCAAATTTTGAAGATACCTGCTACCAAGGAGCACTTCAAGGGTTTGAGATGGTTTAGAGATACCACAAATGCGTCCTCGGGGCCACCCTCGGCTGAGTGTAATGAGTTAGAAACTTATCAATGAAGATGCGCGAAAGGTTCAGGTTCAGGTTCAGGTTCTATTCCTACTCGGTTTCAGCCGCCATTCCCCGGCAGCCATGCCCGGTAAGCGGGGTTTGGCCGACAGCCGAAGCGCTCCGAATTTTTATCCGTTGCGCCCCACTTCGCCAAACGCCATTGGCGTTTGGCCAGCCGTCTCCAGACTTCCCACTTTTCTCCTTAAACCTCTATCTACAACGGGCTGCCAACCTCTGTAGATCGCGGTTATAAGTACTAATATACACATGCTTTTAGGCTCTTATGGGGCGAGTCATATGCCCCGTGTATGCGTCCTCCTACCTACAGTCTCCCCCAGCGCTTAGCTTCGTCTGGTTATGGACTGATCCTGAATTGCCCTAGGATCTTAGTTTGTTCCATGAACTTGACTACCTTTGCTGCTACTTTGCGCTCGCTCAGTAGTTGTCGGAGATTTTGACGTCCTGGAAATTGGCCTAGCTCCTGGTTTCGAAGTGTGGTGTGCTTCCTGCTTTTTCGGTGACGAAGCTGTCAAGATGATCAACATCCCGACAGTGGCTGCTGAGTATAACGACCAAATGAATCACGTTGACCGTGGTGACCAATTGAGGTCATATTATCCCCTCAATTGTCGAAAGGCTCCCGCCAGGTCACTCCAGGGATGTCTGCCCAATTAAAATGCAAGAATGAAAGGTACATTATTCCCTACCTAAATTAGCCCATGATAGAT
>JBBEOF010005378.1:0-20693 GCA_037576055.1 Fusarium sp. M6JPR69
CTCTCGATCGCGCCTGAATCAGCTGATCCGGAATCTGCTTTCTCTGGTGGTCGACGTACTCTCTCCTGGGATAGAGAACGAATGACTTGCGAGAATCTTGAGAAGGTTGAATGCATAGGTAACTGGCTGCGTGAAGGGCATATCCAGAAGGCTGTTCATGGTGGTATGGGTGTAATTACTGATACGGGTTTTGATAGTGGCGGCGATGAAGACTCTGATGTTAATTTTGATTGATTTGCGGATGTCTGACAGTATAGGTGCTAAAGTACTATAGTGATATTAATTGTTCTAAAGTGCTATAGTGATATCAATCGTGCTAAAGTGCTAGGGTGATATTCTAGCACACTTTTTGCGAATATGTGAATATGAATATGAATATCACTTTAGCGCGTGATATCACAATACGCAAGTATGTCGGGTAACTCCGCGAGCGAGACAAGAATATCGTGACGCGCATCTTTGAGTATCGTTTCCCAGCCTGTGCGCCGCATCCAGTTGGTCTGGAGGGCAGAAGAGGTCGGTGTCTCACCCGTAGGCAGTCTCTGATGGCCGCTCTGCTGATTCTCCAGACGGGCATGTTCCTCTGCAAACAGCTTTTGGGCAAGTTGTTTGACAGGATCAGGACTGGCCTGCAGAAGGACGCTGCTCGGTACAGACCTACCGCCAAAGTGGCCGTCAGCGCCGACGAGCCATGACCTTCTAGTATTGTTAAATGTCCAGCTCTGAAATAAAACACCTTGCTGGATATGATCTCGCAGCCGGTGCTGCCGGGTTTGCTTTCCGGTTGCGAGCTCTAACTTGTCGCGGTGTTTGGCCCTGAGATGATCCGCCAGAACCTTCTCGCTAGCGGAGCGAAGACCACAGTGCTTACAGGAGGAGGCCACCTGCACCGTAAGATAAGGGTGGGGTCGTGATCCATCGGATCTAAGGGCCAAGGTGTCTGGATCTGGGAGATTCAACGAGGATAGGAGGGGCTTGAGACCATGCCGAGCAGACCTAGCAATGCCGTGTGTCGCACTGAGCGTGCTGAAAGGATCAAGGGTCAGGTAAACGATAATGAGCAGCAGCAGTGTGTTGATTGATTGTTGTCTGAGGTTGTCTCTTGTGCGGGGTATTCCATCCCGCCGAGTTACTTAAAGCATACGGCTAGATTACTAACGCAGTTGTTTCATGAGGCCGTGAAGATCATGCCTACCCTGCGACACCGTGCTTCTTGCCCGGATGCTCCGATGCACGTTTAGGACTGAGAGCAAAGCCGCACTTGGTACATATGATGGCTGCTTCCGGCAGGTTGTAATAAAGACTGAGCGTCTCGAGCTTCTGCAGCTTTGCCAGGGGTAGAGTGGGATAGCTATGTTGTTCTTGCTGGTTATTCCCATTCTCGTCGATAGAGAAGCGGGCCATTACCACTAGACCTATATGATAGATAGAACGAACAGGTAGAAGCTAAGGAGATATTATATGTAGAGAGGATAGGTATGTGAATATAGTAGATGATGATGAATGTTGTTGTTTAGTTCTGGAGGAGCGAAAGCATGAAATTCAAACAGGGGTCAGAAGACGGAAACGCGACGCGTTTCGCGTTTTAGGTTTTCTAATTTTATTGGCGCTGCGCGAGAAACGCAGTGCGTTTCTAGAGCGGGAAATATGGGGCAGAAATTCTAGACGGTGATTGGCCAGAAAGGGGAAACGCACTGCGTTTCTGGCGTACATTCTTGAGTAGGGTGCATTTGGTGGCTATGATCTTCCTTGATAAAGCTCTTGTCATCATAGGCATTGAGGGCCTGTGCCTCTTGTGGAATTAATAGGGAATTCATCGTTGACTTGAAAATGATTTCTATGGTGTTTTGGCTGTGATAGCTTCATTGAGCTAACTTTTCGTACCCCGCTTGTACTAAGGCTATCACGTGTTCAATGTGGGGTGAGGTACGGCTTGGAGCCTTAAGACCACTCATGGGATGGTGTATGGCCGAAAGCCGGAGAAACCTGTCGAGACAACTTCGACTCCAGATGACGCAGTGGCGTAAACGATGGGTTGATTGACGCACGGGCTATAGAAGTCTGCTTTCCCCCCTCTGCGCTTGAACAGCATAACGGCGCCAGTGGCCGATGGACAAACAAATTCCTAACGTCATCGTTCCCGCCTAACACTGCCCATTATCTCCCTCCCAAAGCACGTCACCAGCGGCTACCAAGAATAGCATGATAGCATGGCTGGTTTCGTGTGAAGGATCTTGTAGCTATTTTGCGGATCACCATTTTCAAAAGTCTTTGCCCACGCTAAAAACGCCACATCTATATCTTTGTCTGTTACCTGGGATACATAGCATGCTGGGCAGCCTTTTCGTATTTTCCGCTACAGCCTCTATATTTTCAGGGGCCATAGTCCCCTGTAGCTGCTAGCCAACGGTTTTCTGCGCGCGAAAACTCGCGAGCTTGTAGGGGATTCAAAATGAATAAAGCACTCTAAGTGCTTAACCTGGTTCTGATTGGCTGCTTTAACATCGTTGCTTTTTCTTGAGCAAAGACTTTTGAAATGGTCCTCGGTGTGGAGCAAAGGATCTTTCCCAACCCGACCATGCAGTCGGCCACTTAAAACCGGTCATTGCGATGCGGCATTTGTTGACTATTGGCCGACAGCTCCTTCTCCCACACCTTTGTCTTTGGTCCAGTCCTGTTGGCCCAGACGCTTGATGACGCTGCTGTCTACTCGTCTGTGGGAGATGACATGTCGTCTTCGACAATCAGACATCTGCCGATCCATCCTCGGACAACCATGTTTCCGCGACCTCAGACCGCCCCCACCGCCGGCAGATCGGCTGCACTGAGCGGTCGAGATAACCACCGGCTTAAAAATCACGGATTGGGGACTGATGACTCTTTGAATTCGCGGGCTCGACTCGTTCGCGGCTCTCCAGAATTACAATCGCAACCCCGAGAGAAACTTCATGCCTGCTAGCCAATGGCAGGCCATCCCGTTGACAATTCGAGCCAGCTCAAACTGTTCTGCCAGCTGCAAACGCCTGCCAGCAGCCCACCTCACACCTTACATCAACACCTACGACCCCGTCTCACAACAACCGCCCACGTTCTCAGAGGGCCTCGCGTAGCTCTGCGAGCACCACTCACGCGACGCGCGACCCCCAGGATCCGACCCCAAGACCGTCTTCCCGTTACGACATCTGACACTTCTGGCTGGTCCAGACGATTCCAGACCAAAACCAACCTGTCGCCACCGTGGAACAACACCCGACGCGAGGCTAGGCGCTCGCACACACCGACATAATGGCGTCAAGGAAACTGCAACAGCAGGTCGAAAAGTGCTTCAAGAAGGTGGCCGAAGGCGTCGAAGAGTTCGAGGCCTTCTACGAGAAGATTGAGCAGTCAAATAACCTGGCCCAGAAGGAAAGGCTAGTGGACAACCTGAAACGCGAGATCAAGAAGCTACAACGATTGCGAGACCAGATAAGGACATGGGCGGCCAGCAACGACATTAAGGACAAGGCTCCGCTGCTGGAGCACCGCAAGCTGATAGAAACGGTTGGTCGTGCAATACACGTTGCCAGTGGGCTGTCACATACTGATGGTGATTTCCGCATTTAGCAAATGGAAAAGTTCAAGGCGGTGGATAAGGCCGTGAAGACCAAGGCCTACTCGAAGGGGGGACTGTCAGCCGCGGCGAAGCTGGACCCCAAAGAACAAGCCAAGGTCGAGTGCAGCGAATTCCTCAGCAATACGGTCGACGAGCTAGAGCAGCAGATTGAGACGCTAGAGGCCGAGAGCGAGTCAATATCGGCAACGATGAAGAAGGG
The DNA here is from genome assembly GCA_037576055.1 of Fusarium sp. M6JPR69. Classification (NCBI taxonomy): domain Eukaryota; kingdom Fungi; phylum Ascomycota; class Sordariomycetes; order Hypocreales; family Nectriaceae; genus Fusarium; species Fusarium sp. M6JPR69. The sequence continues at coordinate 3,813 of JBBEOF010005378.1, forward strand.
CAAGTCCCAGGCAGCCAAGGCCGAGCGCATCGCTGAGATCGAACGTATAATCAAGCAGCACAAGTGGCACCAAGGCAAGCTGGAGCTCATCCGGCGGTCTCTGGAGAATGGCGGTGTCGAGGCGGAACAGGTCATGGAGCTCGAGGAGAGCATCAAGTACTATGTTACAGATAGCATGAACGAGGATTACATCGTTGATGAGGGGCTGTACGACGAACTCGAGCTCGAGGATGCAGAAGGCAACTACGGCATGAACGTGGACAACGAGAACTCCTCTTTGCACGACGCCCAGTCCAAGTCACCCTTGCCCGCCCTTGCCACGCTACATGCACCGCTGTCAACAATCAGCGATGGGAATAACAGCGGGCCTGCGATGAAGCCGGCGCAGGTACCTACGAGGCCTGCGGGGGAGGGCCTCCAGTATGCTTCCGCTGCGGCGGCAGCGGCAGACAAGAACGACGTGGGAATCGCACCGTTGCCGCCGCCGCTTGGATCCTCGAACGCGGGCATCTTGCCGTTACCGTCGGTGCAGTCCAAGACGAGTGCGACAAGCTCATCGGTGCAGCCCGCGGCCGCGCAATCCCCTGAGTCGAAGCCAGCAGTGGCGGCACCCGTGCCCAGCGAATCGGACGCGTTGGGTTCAACATCTCGGTCAAAGGAGTCCAAGGCTGCAGGGAAGCAGCCGGCTGTGCCCGAACCAACGGAACCGCCAAGAGGTGTGTTCATTAGCACGGCCTCCACAGCTTCTGATGCTAAGCGGGTCCTGCCAGCAGCCCAAACCAACGGCGTCGCGAACGGCATCAAGCCCATCGAGGAGGAACCCGAGGAGGAGTCCATCTACCACCTACCAGTTTCATTGCAAGATCTGTTCGATTCTTACGAGACGCCAAAGAAGCGACAACCTCACCCAGCGTCGCAGGCGGCGATGAGGATGATGTCGTCCAGCCAAGCGAGCTGCCCCGACCAGGCCGACGCCGAGTGCCCACGAACGTACCGCCCCGAGGTGCCCGTGCCCCCGGCAGTGGCTGCAGGCTTCCCCAGAGAACCACTGCCCATCTTTGACGACCCGCGGCTCTACTCGCGCATAGATCCGGACACGCTGTTCTACGTATTCTACTACGAGCAAGGGACGGCGCACCAGTACCTGGCCGCCAGGGCGCTCAAGGGCCAGAGCTGGCGGTTCCATAAGAAGTACCAGACGTGGTTCCAGCGGCATGGGGAGCCCAAAAACATCACGGATGAGTTTGAGCAGGGCGCGTACCGCTTCTTTGACTACGAGAGCACTTGGTACGTTATCACCGGCACCAGCCTCACCAAGCACTTACTAACATTAGGATCAGGATGAACAGGGGGGAAAACAGATTTTAAGTTTGCCTATAAGTACCTTGAGGACATCCAGTGACGTGAACTGTTAGTAGGCGGATAAGTTGCGTTATTCGACATGTGAAGCTGAAACCTGTTGAGTCAGAATAAGGTAACGAATATCATGACGCAAGAATGACCCAACTAGCGGTGTCGCCAATTTTGCACTGGCCTTGCGCTGGTTTGACGACGATTCTCAAGAGTCAAAAACGGCTGCGTTAGGTGATGTGATCATGAGAGAGGGGGATCAGGAAGCGCCGGCGGCAGGCGGCTGGCAGTGATGTTATTGGATTGGAGGGCAATTTGGATTGGACTGGAGTGGACGGAAAATGGCTGGACTGGATTTGGGTTTCTCGAAGATTTGGACTGGATTGGATTGATTGTCCTGGAGCTCCTGGAGCTCCAGTGGTCTAACCTGATAAGGCAAGAGCTAAGCCTAATTTGGTGGTTGTGACAGGGCTCCAGTCGCAGACTCCGGCACAACTATATAACTTAAAGACAGAGCACATTCTTCTTATACCAGGGCCAGTAAACATCATCCACCCATCTCGCTAACCGCTGCACTCCCCAGATAGCCTTGTACACACCAATCGTATCATTGGTATAGCCAAACTTCTGCTCCAGCCATACGGCTGTTTTTGATTCTTCTCGTGTCGTCGCCACAAAGCTCCAATCATGTCCCTGTATCAGTATGCCCGGCAGGAAGGGCAACCCCTCGAACGTGCCTCCAGTCTTTTCGATCCGCCGGGCAAGGAATTCCCAATGCGCTGCATGCCACGTCCCTGTTTGGAGCTCAGCCCCTTCTTGCGAACCGTATCGCTTCTTAGTCTCAATGGTGACGACCATGGGGCGGTCGCGGAATGGGCGATATGCGGTGTGATTAATGACTTGGCAGGGCATTACTTTGCGTACATCGGCGACGGCTTCCGCTGGGCTTTGTGAGGTTGGTGATGTCTCAGCTCCGGGATCAATAAAGAAACTGTAGTCGACTCTCTTTGCCAAGGTGTTTTTCGGCAGATACTCCCGAATCAGTTTTGCAGTTGTACTACAGCTGTCAGTTTCAGAGATATTGACATGGAAGGAGAGGCGTACCAGTTCCCTACACCGACACGCTGTCGTTTTCGTCTTGGACCGTACACTGCCTTGTGCAGCAATGGAAAGTGAACACCTTCGTTCCATGATGCTTCTGGATGTGAAAACTCCTGACACTCTCTTGCCTCGGCGACGATCCACTCGACATCATCGATTAGAGGTGTAGGGCCAATTGCATCACGGACTACTGGATTCTCAAACATGACGTCTTGGAACAGGCGATATGACCTATTGCTTTGGGCTCGCTGTGCAATCTGGGCCTGTCCACTATGATTAGCTTATGCTTGAGATATGTATTCCAGAATGCCAACCTTTTCATCTCGAGAGATGATGCCGATGCCGTTATTGCAGTTGACAATTTCAGTGAGAAACTCAAAAAGCTCATCCGGAATGTCCGGATTTGCTAGTGATAATTGCTGGTTCCACTTGAAGCCTGACAGCTCTAGGGTATTCATTTGCTTGGAAGGCGATGAGCGGCCCGATGTTTGCGACTGAGACTCTGATGGGAATGAATGTTGACGCAAGATGTTGGAATGAGGCCTGGGTGTCTTGTCCACTTCATCGAGATATTCATCATTTTCATCCTCAGACGACTCGATTCTTGGTCTCTTTGCAGACTGCCCTGATCGTTCCGACATGGTTCGCTTATGCTTGCGATGCGTATCTTGAGTCGCCGGTGGACTAAGTGGGTGGTGGTTAGCTTCAGCTTTGTCGTCGAGGTGATGGCTCCAGTCAGAGCCCAGGTTAGTCTGCGAGATCCATTCAATTATCCTTTGATATTTCATTGGCACCGATTGTCGAGATTGGTGATATCGGACTGTTGATGATGGTTTTGCGACGTGTTGTGTTGGGGTGGCGATGGATGTTTGTGTTGTCATGTTATTTTTCCGCAGTTTTGCCGCCATCGCTACGGTGATTAGTACAACTCCGCGCTCGTTGTGTTGTGCGTGATTGATTGGTTCGCTTAGACGATTTCTAAAAGACGATCCTTCAGAGGCTCACCCAGTCAAGATTATCCCTTGAGTTGTGGAAAACCTCCCGGCCGTACCGAGCCCCACATCCCCCCATCTTCTCAGAGGTACATGAGGGGAACCTTATGACGCGTCATTAATTAATTCCGCCTACATTTCCATAGAAATTCTTGCAGATTAATCAACGACTTCCCAACCGGCACCTATAGAGATATCGGAGGAGGCTCTCAACGCGTATGATGATAATAGCTTTATCAATGAAGATAATAGCCTTCAAGAGCATGAGGGTGATAGCACCCGGAGACCAGCTTTTCCGCCTGCCGAAGACCGAGGCTTCGGTTTTTAACCCTTCGAAGTGCCGCGACGAGAGCTTCTCGTCAAGGAGCTACCCCAGGACCCGTTATCCCGTCAATCAATTCGAGGATGTGAGCAGTGTGATGCAGCAATTTGTAACTCGAGAGATTGCTGGTACTTCTATCATAGGCTAAAATAAGGGGGGGTATTAGGTTCCGCTAATCTAATGCGTTTTAATTTGCCGCACCCCTGCCGTGACCTGGCGGGAGGTTTTCCACAGCCCAAGGGATACCCAGGGGGTTAGGTGATGTACGCAACCCCTCTCTTCATCAGAGAGGGGGCGTCAAAACCTGCAACTCCGTCGCTCATGTAACCGTGTCAACCCATATAAAATTAGCTGCTTGACAAAAATAGCCCTGCAAAATATTCATTTTAAAAGTGGGCCTAAAGCTTATTCTTTTTTGATCGCTTATTTTTGTCCGTTCTCGTTTCTTTACTTCAACCCACATTTCTAGTACTACGGTAGCTCATGACGGAGCGGATTTCTTGGCGAGCGCTGCAATCCTCGGGGAGGTCGTCGAGAACCAACCTTGGAAACCTCTCGCCCCTACCCTGTCAGGATCTCGACCATATATCAGCATGGGGGGTGTCGCAATGAAGCCTGTCTCCGAACTTGCTCGTAGAGTCCACGACCTTCGTCCTTGTGTGGTAACTTGGCGTGGCTTTCGCGCTTGAATAGTTGACTCGGATTGTCCAGTTGCTCCCGAAGGATCACTAAAGTGTTGAGACTTGACTTGATACCCGCGGACTGGTCTTCAAGATTGTTCGGTAGTTCGAAAAGTGCTTCCGTCACGTCGTCATTCGAATCCTGTGATGGGCTAAAAAGGATCCTCCCCTGGGCCAGTAGCCCTGAAAAAAGCAAGAGACAGCGAAATGCCAGGTTTGCTAAGGTTTCAACTTCCAGGATAACAGAGTCCATGATACTGCGAGCATTAGGACGCTGGGCCAAGGATCTCCTCGGCTGTTCCTCGTGGCGTACCAGGCCTTCTTCTCCCGCCAGAATCGATGGTGTTGCCATGATTTGTCCTGTCACCTCGCCCAGGTGGCGATACATGTCTCTTGCTAATTCCGCAATACTCTTCGAGAGGTCGATTCTATCAGGGCTGAAAATGGTAATTGGAAGCTCGATGCTCAGCTGGACCTGGGATAACGCCTCAGTTGCGACGTTTTCGAGTTCCTCAAGGAGCTCTTTCTGACGAGAGAGTCGCGTTTGTAGCCGTGCCAGAGTCACAAGTTCGTCGTCAACTGACGATTCGTTTTCATGAATGTTTAAAGAATCAAGCTGTTTCTCAAGGTCGACGTCATCGCCATCATCTGCAAACCCAACGTAGTAGCTTTTCCGAGCGGGCGAAACCGCTGAGACGGCCCCCTGGCCCTGGAACAAGTTTTGCCGACTTCCGAGCTCGCCCAGTCGGCTGAGTATGTCTTGTTGTGCAGGATGATTGTAATCCTTCCATAAAAGACAGAGCTTTGCAATATCTCGGGCGCCTTCGTTGTAGTCTGAGGTAAATAAGTGTCTCAACATCATGTCCACCTCCTGGCGTTGATATTCAGCAGGGGCACCTTCGAAACTTAGGACTGGTATTGGCTCTCTCCTGCCTCGCTTCATCTTCCGCAGGATGCTTAAAATAATGAGCGTGTTCTCCAAATTGCCAGGATCTCTAGATCCATTCTTTCTGGATATCCTGAAGAGTTAGATGGCACTCTTATAGGTGAAAATTTGTGCACTTACTCATGCTCCGTCGAGCTGTCGTCGCAGATTGCGCGTATCCACTTGGGGACTATGGTTGAACCGGCCAATTCGGCAAATGCCAAGGCAAAATGACATATAAGGAGCGTTCGACAGCAGGCCTTTCGCGATTTATCGTAGCATACGGCCGCAGCTGGATGAAATGACCGGATTGCGGTTGTAGTAGCCCGCCCTATGTCCACTTGGTCGTGAAATGGCCAAGTGCCGACTCCGCACGACTTGAATTGAGCGAGGAATGGCTGTTCGCAAGGTTTTTTCCAACAACAAAGAACAACCTTGGGCTTTTTAAGCCTCAAGATTTCCTCGATCAGCTGATGGCATCGCTCCGAGGGAATAGACGCTGAATCCTGGGGTTTGAAAGAGAATGCGTCAAGGACGGTGACAGTATGAATGCTCCGAGCTCCCTTGGAGCTGAATCTGATGAGTTCATCAACCCTCTTCAGCGTCTCGCATCGCTTCACAAACTCGCCAAAGGTCCCGCGGTAAGTTTGCGATACATGTGGTCGCTCCAGAAGTATGACCAAGTCCGATGGGCCGGAGGCGAGACTGCATGCTTGGTCGATTTCGTCTCTCGGTCGCGCGAATTCCTCACCGAAATTCCTGATGAGATTCACGGCTTTGATGTCCTGCTCACTTGACAAGCAAACTGGTGGCTCGTGTCAACCTAGCACCGATACATGAATGCAGACATCGAACAAAAGATCAGTGTAGATTGAGGACTAAAAATGAGCGTGTCCTCTCTTATCTAAAGGAGCGACAAGAGTCGGTCTCTTATACCCGTGTTCAGTCTGCCGATTCATAGACAGCAGGCTGTTGCCTGACGCTAGTTGTGGTCGTTCACTCTCATCGTGAACAAGTTCACGATGATCGTGATCCTTGCCTCCAACAGTAAGCGAGGGTCTCCGGAGCTTGACAGTGCTCTTGTCCCCATTTACTGCTCGCAAGAGTGGGAAGGTCTGAGAAGGGTCGAGGTTTTTCTGAAAAGGAGCGGGCCTTGAAGGTATACTAGAAAGTAATGAGATTGAAGTAAGGAGCCATATTGCCTTCGGCCAGAGCATGTTAGCACGTGGAGGAAGGTATGACTTGTTGAACCAAGGTTGAGTCGTGATCGAGGGGTTTCGGAGGTTCCTCGGCAATCGGAAGAATGACGTTCCGAATGCTGACTCATATCACCCGGCAAATCATCGTCCGCATCCTGGCCAAAACATCATCCAACATCACAACACCAGCGCTGACTGCCCCTGGTTGCCGCGATGCACCATAATTCAGGCTGCTCCGATAATGTCCCTCCGTGATCTCGGTCTGGAACATCCCTGGCTTCTCACGCATCCCATTTTCTGGACCGCGCAGCATCTTGACCTGTTACAGTGTCACTTCCAGGACGACGATGCTGGCGACGCGACACAGGGCGAAGACCAGAGGGAACTCGAGGATGGGCTGCAAGATGCCGGTAAAAGTGATGAACTGTCGGCTCAAGTGGCTGAAATCTTCGCAAAAAGCCTCGCGTTGAGGCACAAAACCTGTGCCCTCATAAACCTACTTGGATATGATGGCAGTGTCCTCCAAACGGCTAGGTAAGACACGCTGTGTCAAGTCTGAACAAAGATTGCGGCTAACTCGTTTGCTTCGCAGAGAGTTGCCGGTCTTCTTCTTTGCAAACCGCCCCATAGACAAGCCAGACTGCACTGTATTCCATGTCGTCAAGCACTGCATCGTGGAACAACACCAAGACGCGCTGCCGGTGATAGGCTACTTCCACTACGAAAGTATCATCTCGAAACGACAGGAGAAACTAACGCCTCGCCCACATCCTCACGGAGGGTACAACGGTCCCGTGCGACGCTTGTGCCAACGCAAGCTGTCCAAGGTCACTCCCCAGAAATGGTCTCAAGACCCCTACTTGGTGTGTATCTTGCTGTCCATGGCTCAGTCTCTGGCACGCAAGTCTCACTCGCCACAGCCAACTGTTTTCGTGGTATGCCCTCTCCTTTGGCTCCTCGCTTCTGAACGATGCTCACCTGCCCAAGGCGCGTCTCCTCGTCACGACCAAATCAGATTCGGCATCTGTTCACCTTTTCGAGGCTGAAATAACGTCCACGCTACTAGACATACTCGATAACCCGACCTTGGGTATGAAGCACGTCTCCTGGCCAGTGATTCGGCATTCAAAGCTTCCTTTTCAGCCGTACTCGACCTTGCGGGGGCGGATCATGGCTCACCTCCTGGGCGCGAAAGCTTTGCCCGTTGACCCTACAAAGTTCGACGATAAGAAGGTCATAACCAACAAGCGGAAACTTGAAGCGGAGAATGACCTTGGTCGGAGAGTGAGGTTAAAGGGTTAAACACACATTGCATCCGTACTATTATACACCTGAGCCTTCGATGACGCGTGAGAAAGCGGCAAAGTTATTGCTGAACCTGGACCACAATGTACGGTATCATCCTGGAGGGTTGCTGTGACGTGGGAATAGTCCTGCATGCGATGATACGGTTCCTACTGTACCAAATACCACTGGCATTGGCACCAAATACTGTACCTTTTATTGGTGACCTCACGCAGCCAAGGGGGGAACAGTGTGTGTATAGTTTGGCCGCAACGGGTCACCTGCCGCTGCGGTCTTATACATAAACGCGTTAGACCGTAGCGTCAGAGAAGGCCCGTCCGCGCTCCCCTGGAGGGAGGCAAGTGTCTGTATATTGCTGTAGTTCTATATACAGAGGGAAGGTGGGAGGGGAAAAGTCAAGTATTGACTGCGTGAGAGATGACGAGCAACTTGCGGAGGCGAGCAATTGGCTCCCGTGAGGCAGTTGCAGGAGGGAAGAAACCACTCTGGAAGCCCTCCGAAGCCGGGGAGCCTATTCAGCAGTGTGGTCGTCACGTGAGGCAACCCCAATAAAACTACTCCCTTTGAAGCTCGGCCTAATTAAAGTGGGACCCTATTATGTTGCGAGGGGTTACCCGAGTGCTAGCGCAGCCACCGCGGAATTCCTCCGTGTCCGAGACTGCAACTTATCGCCAAACTTGATGCATCACTTTGTCAATACAACATGCACCCGTCCGTTTGACATTGACGACACTGGATCAACACTGTGCAAACAGAAAAAGGAGACCGTTGTAGCGTCCTAGACGGGCCGTCAGGAGCTCCACTAACATTGTCGGATGCATGCATGGCAGAACAGCAAGCTTGAACACAGACTTCCCAGAGTCACCCCTTGGACAAACGGCCTCACAAACGAGACCATGCCCCCTTTAACGTGCTTTTGACCTGTTTGGAAGCCCTAAAGAAATTTTTATGCCATGCTTCTCGGGTTCAAAGACTTGAACGCTGCGATTGAATCTAACTCGTCTCCCGCCTTGCGAATCTATTTCATCAGTTACACTTGCCTCGCAGGCTGATTTATCATTGATTTCAACTTCTACCCATCCTCTTCTGTCATTATCCTGCCCGCTTGAGTCACTCTGGCTCAATCTCGTGCCGGCCATGTGCCAAGATTGTGTGCATAATGGCTGCACGGTAAGCCCATCCTTGCACTTGTGGAAAGACGAGGCCTAACCTGCTTCACTGCCAGGTGATAGCTGGCGTCAATCTCTTCACCTATCTCGAAGCAGATTCCAACAGACAGCCCTGGACGCTCAAGTTCTGCTTGGATCTCGAGGCAAAGCTGATGATGGCTCTGTCGAAACGGTTGAGAGGTGCATCGCGGCATCGATGGAATTCATCGACCCAAACAATCTTCCCGAAGGTCCGCTGCTTCACCATTTGATTGACGACATAGATTTGGACTTCGAATACACAGCTCGTCTTCATAATGTTGTTTTCCGTATGCACTTCCGTGCGACCCTCGGTGCCCACAGCTTACTGACGACATACATATACAGGCGGCTTGGCTGCGCAAGCCAAGGGAATTCTTTCGGATGCGATCGCGTGGGAAGCCATCTTCAAAGTCGAAAACGGGAGAGATGAGAACCTCTTCCAGTGGAGAGTCGGTTTCATCTTGAACGATATGGCGACCGTTGAAGGTGCGAAAAAGTACATCACGGCCAAGCGCATCGGCGAGGCTCAGAGCCAGGAACTATGGGGGCCACAGTTCGCGGCTCATCCATCTACACTTCCTCCAACTCAAACTCCGGGTTCGGCTCCATGGCAGTATGCCAACCAACCTCCAGCACCGGCGGCTCCGTCACAGCCAGTGACTAGTGGCACTCAACCCGCCCACGGCTATGAAGAAGGCGTAGATAGAGTCTCCGCCTCCCATCTATGCTTCGACTTCGAGTCTGTACCAGAAGCGCCTGCTGCCGCTCCCCCCACTCGGGAGATCAGCCAGCGTGAGGGTCCTTGGCGACATGGTCATGCCCACGCTCACACACCTGCTATTGCTTCACCTCTGTCTACTGTTCAGTCATCCTCTCTCATGGACGCAGGCGCACAGCCGTCGGCTCTTCCTCCTTCGCAACCTTACAGAGGCATGTATCAGCCGATTGCCCACGCCAACGTACCCGGCAACCACCATTCTACTCCGTTGTCGGCGGGGAATCAATCCTCTGCTGCCTCCGCCGAGGCTGCTGGGTCTTCCTCCCGCCGCCGACGGCCTGTTGGAAATATTGCGCAGGGGTGCTGAGTGCAGGTATTTAATTGAACTTGATTGTTAATTTTTGAGATGAGAGTTCTTGTCGGGTTTATATCTCTAAATGATTCCATCTAGGACTTTGAACTCTAAATCTAGCACTTTCAGACTTCTGGTCTGGCTCCTGAAGGGAAGGGGGATCGTCGGATTCCCAACAATTAATTGAGGTGGCTGGGGCGGGGTGTTCGGGAACTTATGGGCCCCAACTCTAACAAGGCCACCCAGAGCCAGTGGATAGGTCACTGAAAATTAGCAGAGAAGGCCCTGTGAGCTAGCAGTAGGCCACTACTCGTGTAGAGGATCATTCCATGGGTGTCATTTGCAAGAGATGAGTGTTTGATTACTTTTAAGGTGCTAAATTGTGCAGCTGAAGGTATCATTGAAAAATCCTACCCTACTCTACTCCTCAAGATCTATCTTCCGAGTGTAGGCCAGCTCCTAAAGAGAGTTGCAGCGAGCGACCATAACACCTGAGACCCAACCACCCACCGTGACGGCCAAGGTGCAACCCATCGAGGATCCTACATCGCCTTCGGGATGGCTCCTCTCATCGTCATCCGAATCATCCTCACCAAACCATTCGTGCTGATAAATCTCTCGCTCGTTGACGGGGAAGCCATCCATCTCTCGCATCCACATAAATACATTCCGCGTGACGAGCTCTGAAATGTCCCTATCTGGGTCTAGCCGGGTATAGTCAACTGGAATAGCAGCCGTCGGGGATCTCGATGTTGGTGGAGGGCGAACTATTGTGGCCAAGGTCGCTGTCTCCTGGACTTCTTTCCTCCCTCCGGTACAACTCCAGGTGATCTTGGAAAACTTCAGCCCGTGCCCGCCTGGGCATGCTGTGTGAAGTCGCACATCAAGATCTAGATCATTGATTGCCGTTGAGTCCGGCGGCGGATACGGATAAATCGGTGGGTATCTGTACCTGGACATTCCCTGGGCAAGGAATGCCAATGTGAACTCGTCCTCGCGTGAGATTGAGGTGGCGCTTTCCTGCTGATGAGGTACGGGGTCCTGCACGAAGGACAGGACAGTCCCGGTCCAGGCCGCCTCATGAAGGTCAATCCTGTTGAAGCCGAGGAGTCCTCTGAGATCCTTCAAGAAGCCCTTGTGCAGGCCAGCGATAATGGCACCGAGCCACAGGAAACTCAAATGGGGGCTTCGAAGGGAGAACATGCGAGCCAGAATATCCAGATCTCCTGCCTGTCTGGACTGAAGGACAGCGATAGTACCTTGTAACCATGGGCCGGAGACATTGCATAGTATACCAGGTTCGTAGAAGATGCTCCCGAGGATGGATTTCACGCCATGGGCGTTGCATGATAATGTTAGGAGTCTATTAAATTGCCGGAGGTCCCGTCCCCAGATTGGTCCCTCTGGCGCTGCGCTCGTGCTGGTGCTGATGCTTGGTGGTGTTGTAGTGTCGCATATCAAGCCCTGGCCCCACTAGTGCAGCTGCCTGCAGGGCAGCTGCTACTGCCTAAACAGGCAACACTTTCATTTGTGTATAAAGAGCTGCACGACTCAACGCGTCTTGCCATTGAGTTCTTGCTCCTTAGATAATTCTCATCAATTGACTGGTGCCATCAATGATCCCTGTGGAGCCAGTTGTCTGACATGTAGGGCACATGCGGGGCACGGGTAGCGAGACCTTCTGCCTGTCGAAATTGGCCAAGGGAAGCATCAGCGTCGTCGCGAAAGCCGTACGGCTTTGGTCGTCAGCAGAATGAAGTGCAGAATATTCAGCGATATACCGAACTGCTGTCTCGAAGGGTGGGCATTGTTGCAGGCTGGGCGTTGTGCTCCTCGAGACGCTGGACAGCCGGATAGCGGGAACTGCTTCAAATGTCGTGGACCAAGGAGACAAGAGTTTAGAGCGTCCATGCGAGATGAAGGCTTTCCAACCCTGCCCCGGCGAGAGAACAGCCGCCCACCACCGTGCTGCATCGTCACTGACGACTCCAAGCTCCACGACCGCTTCTGGGTTTCTTTTGTCGTAGAACTGGCTGGCCACCCACTCGGCTTGGCTGTCGGTATACTCGAGTGGCGACGCCCGAGGTATGATAGCGGCCCAGCGAGCCGATAGAGCATAGGCCCATGCCAAAACGAGCACTGTGAGATGATTGTCGTCTTGTTGGAACCACATGGACGACGGCACGGGTGACGGTCGAAATGAACAATCTGGTAGGCCTAGCGACATACGGCGTGATTTGAAAAGGCTGCTCAAAAGAGGGCAAGTCACAGGACGCTGTCCCAGGGACCCACGTGGACGAGGCTGTCGACAATCCAGAGCCATCGAGTTCAAGTCCGACCGGAAAGTAGGGATGCTGAGGGAAGAGATGCTCGACCTTGTCGCAGGTACTGATGGGCCATGAGGATCAAATGAGCGCTTGATTTTCTTTCTAAAGGAGCGACGAGAGTCGGTCTCTTATACCTATGTTCAGTCCGCCCGATCTCGTAGGCAGCAGGCTGTTGCCTGACGCTAGGTATGGTGTAACGTTCACGCTGACCGTGAAGCTATTCACGATCGTTGTGGTCCTTGCCCTTGACAAAGTCGAACACAGTCGGTTCGACTGTTCGACTCACGAGAACACGAAGTATATGGTTTCACTCATTTGCACATCTCCTATGTCGAGATAGCTCTCCAGCTTTCAATACAACTTGATTATTCAAGAACACTTCTTGACATTATCAAATATCAGACGTGATACGCCACCCTACGCTCAGTACGCGACGCCAGATCACAACTGCCAACATAAACCAATCAGGTTACGGTTTACCACGTTGGGAACCTTGACCGTCACACTGGGTAAATAGGTGAAGGTGAAGATATAGTGATATGTAGAGCGTGTAAGAATCCTAGCCTCTGAATCTGTTGATGGCCCTTATCAACGCCTCCTTGCATGCATGCATCCAGACGTTAGAGGCGTAGCCTATCACTGGAGCCACCATCGCCACAAACAGGTGTCTGGCGACCGACGGGGATAGCCCCTTGAGTCGTCTCAGTGCCATCGCTGCTTCGAGGCCTTTGGTTGCTGCCATTGCGATGGGTTGTTTTTAACGAAGTTGTGAGTCCATCACAACGCCTAGGATCTTAACCTGGTCCTTTGGTCGAACCGTCTCTCTATTGATGGTGAACGGGATGGAGTCCACCCGGCTTGCCTTTCTGGCAAAATGTATGATTGCCGTCTTCTCCGCCTCGAATGTTGGCATGTTGCTCCACTCCGCCGTTCCCAGTCTAGAGCTTTCCGGATAATCGCCTGGATCCCTTCGCGGTTAGATTGAGCCGATGGTCCTGTGACCCATGCCGTGTAATCGTCCACGATTACGATCGACCCTCCCGTCTTGTCGATGTGGTGCTGTACCAAGTCTGCACTGAAGAAGAGGAACAGGATTGAAGATGACCGAGAGAGATTGGTGCAGGAGAAGTCGTAAGGGGTAAACCTTCAACGCGTGCATGGACGAAACGTGTGGAATTTGGTCAATTCTGGCTGGTAATTGGTACAGTAGGGCACAGGCTTGTTCGGTTACTTGCTCCAGGTAGGTATAGACTCATATACGGCCAAGGTCATACAGTAGTAGGTATTATATTGTCTTAAATTCTTTAACCTTGAGCCGTAGTTCCACAACAAATACCTAGACCTTGCCATGCCCAGCAGGTCAGGGCAATAACCGCAGTGACTGAAGTGACAGCACAACCTGCCCATCCCACTCCTTCCACATACGCAACCACACAAAGTGAGAGAACCATGAAAGCGCCTAACAGCACAGCACAAAGGAGGAAAGAAAGTATGTGAAACAAGACAGCCCAAAACGACCCCGTGCTCCCCCGAAAGGCTCGATGAACTGCCTCGCGATCAAACAGCAGAAGAAGACTGCTGACAACTGAAAGAGCCAGTGCAGTAACAAAGAGAAGCCAGGCCACTGCGAGGAATTTGCGGACTGTTTCTTTGTGGAATTTTGTGTCTCCGTTCAGCTCGGCGGGATCCTAGATCTGTTGGACGACAACTGTGAACGTAATTGATCCTCCGAAAATGGAAACGGTAACTATGTGCCCCAGAAACTCATTCCACCACCTTAAGAATCGCTCAGTATCATCAGCACTTTGGATACCGTCTTTGACGCTCTTCTTTATGATGTCAACAACGCTTTCTCGGACGTCGCTGATTTCAGCCTGGATACCAGTGCTGATGGCATCTCGAATAGCGTCATGGCCGCCGCTGATTCCAGCCTGAAGTCCATTAACGGTACCTCGAACAGTTCCTTGAGCGCCATTGAAACCTTCAATAGTGGCCTCGGGAACGCGGTTTGCGGCTTGGTCGATGAAGTCCATATCTTATTTGATTCTAGGAATGTGAATCTGAAGTGGTGCTGAGTATTCTTCTATTATGGAGGGAGGAATGCATTGTTTGGACTGATTAGAATGGGGCAGAGTATATCCAGTAGCGCCCAGACACATACCTGACTACAGCGGAATCGAGCGAATGGAAACGATCCAAGCCTATGCAGTACCGCCGTGGCACAACCGAGTGTCACTGGTATGCGAGGCCGACCGTGAGGCGGCGATAGCAGCAGCTTTAGAGACGGCACTTAATCTGATACCCCTCCATTAACAATTTAGGGTTTAGTCGGGGGATAATTTAAAACTTACGGCGTAGAGGATCGCATTGCATTGGCATGTGAGCATTCTTTAACCAGGGACCATTGGTCGGGTCCGCCCAGGCAGCGCGGCGGCAGGTTTCATCGGACCTGTATGTTTTATTACGCCCGGGAGAACTAATCTCATAGGGCCGCTAGATACGCTAAGCCAATTACACTTCCGTCGTGTTGATCCTGACCACAAAAGAAAGCCCAACTTCTCTCTCCGATTCTTTTTGTTCCAGCCTCGCTTGACTCTTCATCGGACCTGATTCCCGTACGGAGGCAGGGCCAGAAAGTTCTGTCCCAACTTAAGGTAGCGAATTGATGAGTCATCACATGAGGTACGTACCGGTACTTGATCCCTCTAGCTAGAATATTAAATCCTCTATATTTACCCCCTGTTACCACTAAAGTGCTAGGCGCTATAGCTATTAATCCTTATCTCTTAGCACTCATCTATCCCTAAAAGGGTATCTCCCCTCTAGTATCTCTCAGTACTGCTACTTGCTTCGTCATATCGCCTACTTTCTGGTAGGTCAGAACTTTCTGGCCCTTCCTCCGTAGTTTATTGCTTGATGCCCCAACGTCACCCACCGTCACACCGCCCACCCCCGCACGTCTCACCAGCATCTCACATCGAGGAGAATTGACCCCTCACAGCCGCAATTCTTATGGTATTGACTTCAAATTTTCATCATGTCATCTCAAGAGACAGATCACGAGTATACTATACGCATAGCTCTGGGGGACGCAGATTCGAATGTGTTCGCGCCGCGGCTCGCCTCAATGGAGTTTCTCGCGGGATATTGAGGGGTCTCCGCAACAGCGCCCAAAGCAGCCGCGTTGCAAAATGAAAAGAACCAAAAGCTGACTGTTGCGCAAGAGGAGGGTTCAGTGAATTGGATCCTATCACAAGAAGGAAGTCAGCCCGTTACGAAGCTAGGGATACATGCCTTTGCCGCCGTTGTCGCCAGCCTCGACAATCATGGTGACTCCCTTGGGAAGAACTGGGCTGAAAGATTCATATCTCGCCATAATTCTCAAAATGAAACGATCACGATTAATTGAAGCTGCTCGCAAGACTGCTGTCACAGAGGCAGGTCTTAGAGAGTACTGTAGAAACTTGAGAAATTCATAGTCTTGGCAAAGTGGATATAAAGACACTTTTAGTGCAAAGAGGCAGATGCCCGTGCTCTCAACTGTAGCGCGAAGAGATCAAAATCAGTCTGCCCCAAGGGTAAATATACGCATCACGTGCGTCAGCACGTGATACCCTTTCCGCGTGTCAAGGCCATGGCTACGAACGGCCAAAATAGACTGTTTTTCCAGCGAACGGAGAGAGAAAAAAGTGGAAGCTTATTGGGGCGAACGGATTGGGTGGTATCGAATCGCAGTCCCAGCACGACGGCTGCTTTAGACAAGTAGGCCGAAGGTCATTTTTAGGCCGTCGTCTGAAATGAGGATACACCGCCGCCGAAGTCCAATTTACACCGCCCTACAAGATACCTAGTCAAGCACCACTGTCCTTTCCGCCCCATTGTCAAGTGTCCTAAAATGGCTCGCGATCTCACTATATATACCTCCTCGGGCTTGGTCCCTAACATTCGCTGCCTCTCCTTAGAGTGTATCCGAGGATGAATGCGAATTCGTCGTGATTTCGAATTCAAGGCATGTCAAATGACTTTTCACGAGTTTGACTAGCTGAATGATGGAAGCAATGAAAATCAACAATATGCGAAGTCTACCTTGATTCCCTTGTCAGGAGTACACACTCCTCGCTTAGTTCCTCCTGTTGATTGAGGTTAGACAACGAGCCATCCAGCTCACTCACTACACAGGTAACGTCTTGTGCTTACCCCTTGGCGCGGTTGGGGAGGGGAGTGAGGGAATCACTTGCTTTATCTTCAAGAAGCATACGCCTTGTATTCTTTCACTCTCACCAGTCAAGGCTTCGGATCAAGCGATACGAGGTTTGGAATATGTTTACTTCTGCTTGGGAGGGGTCTAATTAGGTTGACCTTTTGACTTCCTGGACGCCTTTGTATATGCCGTTTTTTTTTTTTTTTTTTTTTTTTTTTT
>JBBEOF010005379.1:0-20689 GCA_037576055.1 Fusarium sp. M6JPR69
CGTTATCTCGAGCTTGGCGCTCTTGTCGCTGCTTAGCTTGCCATTTGTCACACGCAGCGAGGTGCTCTTTCGGCCTCCCAACAGAGGTCGCTGCAAACTCCTTCTGGCAGTGATGGCATCTGTATCGCTTACTTTTCTTACAGTTAGAGCGGCCAAGGTCGATAAACTGTCGCCAAACGAAGGCAGCGTCAGCTTTGACGGGCGGCACCTTTTCGACGACACCCCCACTGAGGAGAGAACTGCAGAGACTTTGTACAGCCCCGTACTTGCACGATGGGACCCATAAATTACCGTGTCAGGAACATTGTGGGTCCTATCGTACGTACGCAGTACACGTACGTACATTTTCTTTTTGTACGTACGTACGTACAACACGGTTGTACATCCTGTACAACATCACTAATGAATCATAGCTGTAGATGTCCAGTTCTATAGGCGCATTTATTAGGGTGCAAGGGCCTCTTTTCTCTTTTCGATAGCGACGCTTGGGCCCTAGCCGTTCAGTTATAAGCCCCAGAGACTGTTCCGCGCGAATCACTTGGCACATATATAGCCTCTCCAGATGTATTGCCAAGATAATCCGCGGTTTAAAGTCATTGCATTTGTTTAGCAAATATCGAATCATGAGACTTATCTCAAGACGCACGTATCTCGGTGCCGATAGCCAGTGGAGCCCTTTCCGGCCGACCGTATTTTGCAGTCACAGCTTGATATGCCCATTTTGGATGTACCGGTACATGTCTGCGCAATGGGTCGGCAACGCCGCTCTTGAAACGTCGGTAAATTAACAGGCTCGTCATGCTAACCAGGGGCGTAGTTGTCAAAAGCGGCATCAGAAGGGCACCCCGTACTCGATCTGATCATTTGCTACCCCCCACCGAGGCTCAACGTCCCGCACCTATGCTCGTGAAGTCCCTGGACAGAGCGGGATCTCTAGATTGCTGTGTCGGTAACCCATGAGACCGGGGTTGAGCTACGCGACCGACCAAATGGGTTGCGGAGCTTGCAGGCGCCGCGTCTAGGTTTTCCGGCAATCACTTAACTGGTGAGCACCCCGTCCCAGCCCAATGGCAGTGGGGTTGTGTCGCCGGGGCATCGTAACATAGGTACTGACGGATGAGCCCCGAGTCATCTCTCGCCGTCCCTCGCCTTCTCGGGCCGGCCGGCGCGTGATTGTGGGGCCGCTGTGGGTTGGTTACATCGTCGCGACTCTACGAATCGTAAAAAACGACTCATATTCGCGACCAACGCGGGCCGACCGGGCAGCTTGGCCTCACTACTGGAGGCTGAAGATGCTGAAAGCAATGCCCACCAATATTCACTCAACTGCTCTGCCAGACAGTGAACCGCCAGGAGTTGCAGGGACAAGGCAGGGTTAATGGACAGCTCCATCGACAAGATAAACGCACCCAATAGGGATCATTAAACTTCTGTTCTCCCACTCGCGTGCATGATCGCAATGGTTAGCCCAGCTTCCGGAAGCCCGAGCCCCCAGGTCCTCGGCAATAAAGACAAAACACAAGCCATTCCTTGAGAGACGTAGGTAGAGAACGTAGTTTACGAGTCGTACATTGCTGTGACATCTGATACGTACCTCAATGCCGTTCGAGGTTCAAAAAGCTCCAACTCATCTGTTCCCGATAGCTTGCAACATCGAAACCAAGCACACATATTGATTGTATCTATTATAGACATACTTCATCATGGTCAACCCAACGACTCGACTGGCTATTTTTGGAGCGACGGGCGAAGTTGGTGGACTTATTGTCAATGCCCTGCTTGAATCGAAGGACCATCAGTTTGTATGTTTTTAGGAGATTTATCTTGCGAAAAGGGAACGAGCAGCTGCTTTCATCACTAAAAACGTTATAAATACAAAGCTGATCAGGTCCAAAGGAACCCCGGCTCTGGCTAGGCCGTCAAGCAACAAGAAGCGATATGAGGTACTAGCTGACCGCGGAGTCAAGACCCTTGTTATCAATCTCGACCACCCCAGCGAAGAGCTGGCAAAACGCCTCAAGGACAGTGATATAGTTATTGCCGCCGTCCCTCCAAATGCTATATTAACTCAGATCGCCCTCGTTCACGCTGCGAAGTTAGCTGGTGTGAAGAGATTTGTCCCTAGTTGTTTTGCCATGGTCCTTGCACCTGCAGGAGTCGCTACGGTTCAGCATGATGTAAGTGGCCGCTTTAGTTCCATCCTAACCCGCCAAGAGGTATATGCAAGTTCATGTAATTAATACTGACCTATCCGCCGGTATAAAGAGAAAAGGTTCTCGACGAACTCAAGAAAATAGGCCAACCATATACGGTCATCCATCACGGCTGGTGGTACTATGGGCTTGTTCCTAAGCTCCCATCTGGCCGCCTTGATTGGGCCGTTGGCTTAAGCGAGTTCGTACTGAACGTCATTCCAGGGGACGGGAACATGAAGACCTTCCTCGTGGATAATATAGAATCTGCACGCCTCGTTGTTAAGGTCATCACAGACGAAAGAACTATCAACCAAAAGCTTATGGCCAATGGCGATGTTTTGACATTTAATGAGGCATATGATATTGCCGAAGAAATTTCCGGCGAGAAACCTGAAAGAAACTACGTGAGTCATTGTGATGACCTTGTTAACGCTTATTTCAACACGGCTCTGACTTGGACTACTCGTGTAGTGGCCCGCTGAGAAACTAGCCGCTGCTATTAAAGAACTACAGATTGAGAGCCAAGATCCTAAAGCAGAGTATTGGGTCTTTTTAAAACGGTTTATATTGGAATATTACCACTCATCTTTCATTGACGCAGGTAATAGCCCGAAAGGCATTAAACGTTAATGTTATATCCTGGCTAGAGATCTATATCATGACCTCAGGCCAACAACATTTAGAGAGTTTTTCAAGGACATTCTTAACAACAAGACAAGAAAAGCGCCGTATTCGGAGAGAATGGACTTTGTTGGGGAACGTAAATAGGGTACCCATCCCTACTGATCAAGGTCCTAACACGCGACGGGAAATGTTTTTAATACGGAAGCCGGGTCGTGGTTTATATAAAGCATATCAGCATAAATTTATGAGAAAAAATTATCTAAAAATCATTTTTAAGTTTATAAAGCAAAGTCAGGTTTCCAGCCAACCGGACGTAGCAGACAAAAACCAGGCTATAAAATAGAGGCAGCTTTCTGAGCAAAATTCGTCGTGCTGGAATAGATGGCTGCCCCACCTATATAGGAGAATATCGTTTCATGCCTTACTACGCGATCCTCCAATATTCATTAGTGGCCACTTGCGCCATGAAAAGTCAACCCTTCCAACAGAGTCGACACTATGAGTCAGAAACAATTCCCTTCATCGAGCTAGCATGTCCTCGCCGAAAAAAACAGAATCTCGAGTATTGAGCTTCAATAGACTTGCCATCACACGGGATACGATTGGGCGGGTAAAGATTCCCTTGTACGCCATACTGTTGAGCATGGCGATTTCGTACGAGTGTTCATCCGCCAGCAAAGTGAACAAGTTGTTCAAGCTCAAGGTTATCCGATTATCAAAGCAGGTCTAGTTTCCAAACGAGCCAGCTACTCCTTGGTGAGTGGGCAAAGTCACAGCTACTCTACCTGGCTCTCTCTGGGTAATACGCCACGACCTCAACTTCGAGCGCTCTCGCACAAAGAAACTTACCAAGATATAACAATGACGTGTATCTTATTCCGCCTCAACCGTCAGTCCTTGCCACCCGTCAATCTTCTCACGGCACATCTTCTCGTATTGCCCAATTCCACCAGCAAAAGACAAGACGTCTACTTTCTTGCCAGGGATATTCCCTCCGTTCCACCATGAATCTGTCACGCCATACAGCGTACCCTTAATCATTCCTGTGATTAGACTCTTCCATTCGTCCTCCGCCCGGGCCGTAGGCTCAATCGACTTGATCTTCTCCTTTTCAAGCCTTTCAATGACCTCGAACACAAAGTCGCACTGGCATTCAATAATAGTTGGGCCATTCGAGAATGCAGTTGGAGCTGGTTTGGTCAGCGATATGCAATGCAATACGTGTTCCTGTAGGCTTTCTTGTATGGGGAGCTCATACCTTGAGGGCTGTAGACAAGGAAGGAATTGGGAAACCCGTTCATGAATGTGCCCAAGTAAGTGCGCACCCCATCTTTCCAGATATCCTTTATATCTATACCCTCCGTGTTCTTCAGGCCCATGCTGGTCAATCTATTGCTGCTTAGTACCTGTAAGACCCGGTGCATTGGGAGACATACGAGCCCGTGAAAGTGTCAAAGCCTGTGGCCATCACCACGATATCAACTTCTCTTTCCTTTCCATCATCCGTCACGATCCCCGTCTCTGTAAAGTTACGGAGCGGCGTGGACCTGAGACCCACGATCTCCACATGGTCCATGTCTAAACAGTCATAATAGTCGTGCTCGAGCGGTGGCCTCTTTGTGCAGATCGGGTACACAGGCTCCAAGGGGGCCATCAGATCTCTTTTCACTGGATCGGTGAACCTAGCACGAACTTTCTTGGCCCAAAAGTCATATGCAAGGCGGTTTCCCTTCTCATCTACCATGATGTTGTCAAAGTTGCCCAGCAGGAAGCTAAAAGCCCCTCGTCGCCAAAGCTCTTCAAAGATCGCATCCCGTTTCTCTGGGGCAATATCAAAGATGTTGGGGCCGCTGGAAGAAACAGGAAAGCCACCATGTGATAGGCGGCCGCTCTGGAAAAGAAGCGGGTAGTATGGCTTCCAGGATAGTTGCTCCTCCGGGGTGATCTTTCTTTTCTGCATCGGAATGCACGTACTTGGTCCTACGAAGAGATTAGCACAAGCCACAGAAGACAGATAACAATCAATAGCTGTGAAAGCTTACTCCGAATAAAGACAGATAGAGATCCGCCGTCGGCCGTTTCTTTGGCCAGCTCCTGCACAATCTGCACCGAGGTCGCACCACCTCCAATGATGGCAACTTTCTTACCTCTACAGGAAATATCTTCAGGCCATGACCCGGAATGCACCACTCTACCTTTGAAATTTTCCAGGCCCGGGAAATCTGGCGTGTACCTCCGATTAAGCAGTCCTGTTGCCAGGATCAGATATTTGGCTGACCAGCTTGAACCTCCAGCCGTTTTCACAGTCCATCTTGCAGCCAGAGTATCATAAGACGCTTCGGCAACCTCCGAGTTGAAAAACACATCCTTTCTCAGATCTAGAGTGCGGTCCAAATGAGCAAAGTATTTCCGAAGCTCAGTGTGGTGAGGAAACCGCTCGGTAAAACTCCACGTTTGCCAAGCCTCTGGGATGTTGAGCTGGTAGAATGGAATCTCCGAGTCAACACGTGCGCCGGGATATCGATTCCAGTGCCAAACTCCGCCAAAGTCTGATCCTGCTTCCACAATTTTTGCTTTAAGGCCAAGCTTCCGGGCCCTATACAATGCCGAGATGCCTGAGAACCCAGCGCCAATGATGAGCACGTCACTCTGAATGTCCTGGGCGGCACTGGTTTTGATATCGCCATTCAATTCTGCTGTGACCATGTTTGCGACACTGCCGTATAGAGATGAATTCTGATTGGTTTGCTTTTTCGACGTGAAAGCTGTTGTGAATGATGCGCATGATATGGTCTCGGATAAAACAAGCAGCGGCTTGGTAACATGACATACAGTAACGCAATTGCAGCATCCCCACCTATGGGTTAAATAAAATTAATTTACGATTCCTTCCAAAAAAAGAAAAAAAAAAAAATGTGGCCAACTGTCCGGCTAGATCCCTATGTTGCGACATGCCGACAAGTGGCGGAGGCTTATACGAGTCGACAAAATACGACAACTTGGTGGCTGTCAAAGCGGATCGTGAATCGAGCACCGAATATTGTACTTGCTCCAGTTTCTCTCATATTTACTTTTCTTCTGGTGGACTTCTATCTGCAAGAAGGCTCCGTGTTCGCCGGTTCGCGGTGGATTGAGCAGTAATTACGAGTCGTACTCCTCGACTCAATTTATCAACCAGGTTATTTAGCCTCATTGGACCCTGTGCCACTCACGATTCCTCATCACTGAGCTGTTAAAGTCCAGATTCATCTCAAGCCATCACCAAATTCCGCCGCGGCCGACGTTTCACAACCATGTCTTCGTCTAGAGAGAAGAAGCCGCTCGGAGAGTACAGGATCCTGTCTCGCTCAGCGGGAGTACGCGTGTCACCCCTGCAGCTGGGGACGATGGCGCTTGGGGGTGCTTGGTCCAAGGCAAGTCTATCAAGCAGCCAGGTCCCTGGACATTGGACAATATATGTCTCTAACGCTGCATGAGTCACAGGTTATGGGCAGCGCCAACAAACAAGATTCTTTCAAAGTACTCGATGCTTTTGTGGAAGCCGGCGGCAATTTCATTGACACGGCAGTAAGTTTAGTCATCGTAACTCAGGAGCCCATAGGCTCGCGGTACCCGCGAATTTAAAATTTCGCTGGCACCCCACCACCTCAACAGAGGGCGGTGTAGTTCTCAGCGGTCCAAGGGTCCTGATGTTCCGTCGCAAGCTGACACATGTCTTTGTAGAACAACTACCAAGATGAGCAGTCCGAAATCCTTCTTGGTGAATGGATGAAGGAACGACAGAATCGTGACCTCCTCGTCCTTGCAACAAAGTCAGTTGTCAATGTGACACCAAGCACCTGAAAAGCGTCTTTTCTGACCAAGGATCAGATACTCGCTTCCCTACAGGGCTTATGAACTGGGCTCGGGAATCGCATTAAACTACTCCGGGAATCATCGCCGAAGTCTGCACATGTCGGTCAGGGACTCGTTGGAAAAGTTGCAAACTGAATGGATTGATATCCTCTACGTCCACTTCTGGGTACGTTCTCTCCCATCTTGTACACAGTTCTCTTTCTCAAGTCCGATCGTCTAGGATTGGTCAACGTCAGTCGCCGAGATAATGGACTCTCTGCACATCCTTGTCCAGAAAGGAAAGGTGCTATATCTCGGTGTATCAGATACCCCTGCTTGGGTCGTGGCAGTGGCCAACGAGTATGCCATTTCTCGCGGAAAGACCCCTTTCAGCATCTACCAAGGACGATGGAGCATCATGAATCGTGACTTTGAGCGCGATATCATACCCATGGCTCGGCATTACGGCATGGCGCTGGCCCCTTGGGGTGTTTTGGGCGCCGGCAGGCTCCAGACCAAAAAGACTATGGAAGAACGCGCCAAGGCTGGCGAGAGCCTTCGACTTCACTTTGGCGCTGAGCAGACGCCGCAAGAGGTCATGATGAGTGAGGCGCTCGAGACGGTGGCAAAAGAGCATGGAGAAGATGTGTCTATTGCCGCAATCGCCCTCGCCTACGTGTTTCACAAGGCGAGCAATGTCTTTCCGATAGTTGGTGCTCGTAAGACTCAGCATATTGAGGATAGCCTCCGCGCTTTAGAGATCCAACTGACTCAAGGTCAACTGGCGAGGCTGGAGAAGCTCGTCCCGTTTGACATTGGTTTTCCAGCGAATTTGACGGGCGAGGACCCTAATGTCACAGGCGAAACCTCATCCTTTATCAATTATGCTGGGCCAATGTCATGGTTCAGCGGCCCAAAACCGCTTGCAGAGGAGAAGGAGTAGTCAGTCTTGGTCTATTATTGAATTGTATTAGGCGTTCGGTCCACCGATAGACTTGATATTTACTCAGTTTTGATCGTGTTCGTTGTGGGAAGACAACTATGACATCTCTTGTTGGATTATCCTTTCTAACTATCAGTTCTCTAAAAGCCACGACCACAATAGCAAAGCAGTTCTTGGCGGATAGATGGCGCTAAACCCCTCCCACTGAAAGTTGAATGCATCGCGCTATGGAGAAGATAAGTGTTGGCTCCGATACTGTCAAGTCCTAGTAGTTAGCTGGTCTTCCTACTATCCCCTATTTGCCATAGAATGATATTGTCATTAGAATCTGCGTGCCGTTTGATAGATAGTCTTCTAGCAATTCAAATGTGATGGCATCTATCAACTAAGATAGCGTCAATCTCTGCCTCCGCACCGTACATTGATCGTTTCCTATCAAGAAGCTTCGGGGCTCAGATCCTGTATTGTTATGGCCACTGAAGCTTTGGGAGCTGTCACGTCCGCTCCTGTGGCCGTCGAGTGCCCTGTGTCGTATTTTACGACTCGTGGCCAACATCACGACGTCGGCCAGTCTGATCGACCTGCAAAGCACTGAGTAGCTGTCATTTGAAGCAAGAAATAGCTTTCGTTATTTTTGGAATTTCAATGCTAGTCATGACTTGAACCAGTTCCTAATGCGTTATACCTTCCAGAGCTTTATTAACTTGGAAGAAAGGGCTGAACAATCAAACCGCTTGCCACTACTAAGCCTGATACTAACGAGTCGTTAAGCATTGATGGTCCGGCGTGTCCGAAACTACCGATATCTAGCACAGTAGCCCTGCTGTAACAGCTGCTGACGGATATTTAAGCCCACAAGCTTTTCTCAAGCACACCGGCCCATATTCCTTTTTACTGTGTCTCTCTCCATCTGATATCAACCTGATACATTTTCGCAAATGTTGTCATCTTTTGTAGCCCCTTTCGCTGTCCTTCAGAGCTCCAGAAGTGTGGGTGCTCAAATCAAATTCTATCAAACCATCGACTTTGTTGTGGATTACGGATATGAAGCACTCGAAGGTGTGCCCAGCCGTGCTTGGTATTGATGTTTCCAAATGGATCCTAACTTGAACTCAGACATTCCTAACGAATGGTTCGCTGCTCGTGGCGTATCCAGGCGGGATCTCAAGGCAACGGTCGCACTGCGATTGCCGTCGGATCCATACATGCATCTGATCATCTACGAATGGGCAAATTTGAAGGCCACTGAGGATTGGCCAGCGCCATTCAACCAGGTGGGCTCTCGAGGTTTCAGCCTCTTGGTGACCGACATAACCTCTGAATTGCAACGAGTGCGCCAGGAGTTTCCGAGCGTCAAGGTAGTGCAGGAGCCCATCGCGATTCGCCGCCGCTGGGGCAAGACAACTTCGGTACTCTTGAAGGACCCCGAAGATAACTGGCTCGAGTTGGTTGAGATTGAAAAGGGATCCGTCTTTGATCCGGCCAACACGAAGCCGCCGCCACCGACAGCCAGAACTTGGCTTCATTCCATGTTCAACTGCGAGAATTATGCCGAAACATTCAGGTTCTTTTCATCGTTCGGTATGAGCCATGATCACGGCGTTGACTTTCGCCCCGACGTTGGGTTTCATCCCTTCGGCCTTGGTACGTTTATTCAGCAAATGAAGGATGCTTTCGATTATGATGTATCCAACGTTGAGGGCATCGAGGTTGGCTTCCTTCGTGCGGAAACTGACAACAGCCAAAACCATATTGAGCTGATGGGATACCCTTTCGGTGAGTATTCTATCTACCCCGGTCTATCTACATTGCTTTTCTGGTCTGGCAGGAAGCTTCAACAATGCCAAAGGCTACCTATCCCGGTCGTATTCCCAGTATTGGAGCTCCCGCTAATCTCTCTCTCCAACCAAGCCCTCCAAAAGCCTGGCCCAAAACCCACTTGGGGTCAACGCGGCATCGCGCGATATTGTATCAAGACCAAGGACTACACAGGAGCGTTGGCCAAGGCTAAGGCCGACGGTCACAGAATCTACATCGAAGACCAAAGAGGTATAGAGATTTGGAACTTTTAGGAATCGAACGGCACTGACAAATGACCAGGCTGTCTCAATTGGGGGGATTCACAGTGGTTTTTCCTCGCTGACACTGATGGAAACATCGTTACTCTTGAGGAATGGTTCCCCCAGCGTGAATGGGGTGAAAGGTCATAGACTAGGCACCTAGGTGATAGAAAAGGGGTGTTTCGTGATTCTTCCCTGTCGATGCATCCATCACAAGACGTGTTCTTGATGATAGTGTGAAAAACCTGCCCTTGGATCAGAAATTACTGCAGATAGGTACATATATTACAAGTGTGGAACAGTGTGATTCGTCACCTCATAGGTCCGGCTCTCAATCTCGCGGCTTGTTCTCATTCTGATTAAAACCAAAAGCAGACAAGAGAGACTGATAATCTATGTCGTCAAAAGATTGGACTTCCGGCGAAAATACACCCTCTAGCACCGAGAAGGCTGAAGCAGGGTTCCCTGAGCTGATGTACTGGTGTGGCGTAGCCATGTCCACGGAGAAGATATCTCCCCCGCCCTGAAGCTCCATGTCAGCCATGTAGCAAGGTAAATGGCCTTCTGCTGCAGCCAAAGTATTTCCAGAGACCATGGAATGGGGCAGCTGCATATAGTCGTACGTAGGGGAATTTAATGGCAATGCTTTGGCGTGGCCGATGTGTAGACTTTCGGTCTCCAGCGGCTGTCCCGTGTTGCAGAATTGAGCAAGGCTAACCGAATCTTCGACTTGGCGTCTCCGTTTCGGATATTCATGTTGCGTACCATTTGCCTCGGACGAAGCACGCTTTGAGCCAGTACTCGAAGTTGACGAGATCGGCAGGGGCTCGGGCGAAATCTCTTGCGCAATGATGTGTGCCAAGTCAGGGTAATACTCCGCAAATTGACAATCAACTGTAAAGTTGTTGATACTAAGGGCAGACTTCTCGAACGACTTTGTTAGACACAAGTCTGACATGTCTGGCTTCAGCCTGACCACTGTACCAATGTCCACGGGAGGCCTTTGGATCCGAAAACTTTGAAAAAGCCTCAGATAGACATCATTCAGATCGTACTCTGACCAACAATTCAGAAGATGCGCCCGCAGCCGAGGCCTAGACGAAAATAATTAGTACCCATTTTGATCCGGCCCGACGTCTCGGTTTCTTACCAAACTAGAAAGTCCAATGTTCCGGGATGATCAACTTGAAACTGTGAGAGGGTTGGCCGTCGCCACGTAGGCATGTTTTCGTAGTTTTCTGCAGTTGGAAAGGCAAAAAACTGTCATGGTCAGATCAACTGGCTTCGGTAGGTCTCGGGCACGCACGAGGGTGGAAACATGTCACATACCATGAAGTATTTGTAATCGGCCCAGAACATGGCGATGCGTTCCAGGGCCGAGTTGAACAGCTTCTTCCATGGCAGGCATGTTTGGTATGCACAGTAGGCGATTGCTCGTCGTTGTCGCTGCGCATCCGATAACTGCAGGGTCGTGTCCTCGGCCGAATCGGCGCTGCCCAAGGCATCTCGGTCGTAGAGCAACCATTCTAGGATGTCTGGAAAGAGATTCGGGGAAAGTGCTTTCCGATATACCTGGTCTAAGAAGTAGCGTAAGCCGAAAGAAGACGTAACAATACGATGCGCACGTGGCATACCGACGGTGAGACTCAAGGGTTCGCTGGCCAGGCCAAAGTGTCTGAGTAGGAGCTCTAGCCCGCCTTTTGAGCAGTCCTGCGTTGTTCTCCATGTCATGATTGATTCGAGCAGAGAGTTGGTTGCGACATTGGGATAGGGTGCCTCTCGGACGCCGAGAATGTGGGAAAGCTGAAAGTATATGGACCTCGAGGTTGTGAATTTCAGTTGGGAGTTTTTCAAACATTCAAGCATTTCTGTGACCTCGTCTTTACTCGAGGATTCTTGCGAGGAAAGGCCATCGGTTGAATCCAACTTGGCGGGATCCTGCAGACAGGACTCATCGACACCTACACAAGCAGCTTCATCGGCGTCGAGGCAGTCCTTGCCCGTTGCCAAGATGGCTTCAAATCCGGAGTGGTATTTGTGGATCCTGGCGCGAAGGGCGGCATTGTCGTCCAACAGGCAATTGATCAACGTTCCCTTGGCATCAGAGGCCAGGAGGCTCAATCGCCGCTCGAGTTCAACAGTCTCCTGCTTACACTGTTGCCTGGCACGACGATGATTGATCTTGTCGCTGATTCGTTTCTTGGTGAGTTGCTGCTGGGTGAACTTGTCCTTCCAGTTTGATGCGGGCATTGTTGGCACGACCATAACCCGTGTCGGAGACAATGACGGCAAAGGTTTATATCGTCCAAGTGGCTAGCCCATGAAAAACAAAACGGAGTAATCGCAATCCCTGAATCGCGTGTTATGGGATGCTCAAGCCGGTGAGAGAACAGTGGCTGTTAGTACCCAGGGTAAAATGAGGAGGGGCTTCTCAGGACGCTTCTCAGGACTCGGGGCCTGAGGCGTTAAGGTATTAATGGTCAATGCTTAGCCTCAGCCACTGTCAAGCCATTGGCAGTCCTACCCTATACACCAGCATGGATGTTAAAGTGAACTTAAATAATACCGACTCTTTAAAGCGCTCAAGAAGTGTAGGTGCAATGCGTTTACAAATATTGCTGAGTAGATTTCTCAGGTATGGTAATTTGCGAAATGTAATGTCAAACAACAAAACCTGTATCAGATAGTATCTTTGATCTCGGTTTGTCCTCACGTAGTTCTAGAACAGAGAAGCATGATCGGCGTCTTTCTTTCCAAAAACGGAATGACAGCCTATTAGCTTCGGGCTGTCGTTAAACCCCGAGAGTTTGTACACCGAGAGTTTGCTGGCAAGGAGCTCCGCTCCGTCCCTCGCCCCACTTAGCGCCATGATGACAAGTACGTGAGGGGTATTCTTCAAGCCGGGCAAAGAAGTTATTTAGGTCAGGGGACGAATTCGACGAGGATGATCAAGAACAACAGCATTTAAATCACTATAACAGAGATATCAACCACGTCAATCGGCATCGCAAGTCAGAATGCCTAGCTTGTAAGGGCTTTCGGCAGGGTCAAATAAGGGCAAGGAGGCTCAAAAGGTGGGCTTTGGCAGAGATCATCGAGCACCCGAAAAGGAGGCATTACGCACCACAGACCGTGTACGGATGTGTCATTTGCGATGTTGCGGTTTGTAACTGGCAGAATTGCTGGGACTTCTATCACCATAGAGATTAGGAGGCAAAAGAAGTACCTTTCATTTGGCGCATTTGAATTGGCCCGACCCCCCTGTCGTGGCCTGGTCGGAGCTCCTTGCCAACTGAAGAGATACACCGAGCAACGAGTCGTAATTTAGGACTCGTTCCATCCCAACCTCCCTCCAGGAAAGTACCCAGGGTAGGAGAGCAAGGGTGCCCAGGAGCCCATATATGGATCCTTGGGCGGTGGGAACCAAACTGACCGCGTATTATCTGGATTTGACTGCCCGTCATCTACCATATCCATAATGGGACTTGCTCTAGCTGAAGAATGGCAGAAATTTGAGGCCGCCATCGGCACTCGGCCAAAAATTACCGGTACGAACGTCGCCGAGTTTAGGGATTATTTTGCCAAGTCGACTCCACCACCGGTTGGAGCCAATTCTACTGAAACACTGGAAATTTGTAAGCAGGACTACATGAACCGTGCTTGACCAGGAGTTGACGAGTAGCGCCAAACCAACCAGTCGAGCGTGTGCTGGAGGGTACCGAGATTCGCGCACGAGTATATGTGCCCAAAAAAGCAGACAAGTCCAAATATGTGGCTTTATTGTCCGGCCCCCATACCGTGTCTGTTGTTGAATGCTCGCTAACTCGAAAAGCAGCTTCCGTATGCCAAACCACAAATTGCTCACCCAAGGGCGAGGTGTTCCTAACAGTTGATCGATAGATGGAGGGGGCTGGTGCATGGGCGATCTCGATACAGAACATGGTACTTTGCAACATTAAACCCGGCTGTCATGCGCGTCAATAACAGGTTACCAGCCACAGTGCAACGTCTAGCTGATAAGCTATCGATTCCTTTCGTTTCGATAGCCTACCGGTTGGCCCCTGAGAATCCATGGCCGGCATCATTGGGTGACTGTCTCGCGGCAGCCAAGTGGGTACGAAGTCGTCCTCTTCTCTGTAAATGACAAACCAAGATACATTTGACTTCACAGGCTGTGGATACTTCTCCGCAAATTCTCCCTGTCCAGGATGCGCCTGAATTGCTTCTGGTGGGCACCTCTGCCGGCGCCCAACTCGCATTTGCGACCGCATCGAGCTTGTTAGAATCAGACCGACCTGTTCGGGGAATTGTTGCCTTCGCACCCTTGACAGTCACCGATGAGGCTCTGCCGCTACGGTTTAAGCCACGCCATACATCTCGCGTGGAGAATGCTGAAGCACCGGTTCTCTCATCAGAAGTTTTACGAATTTTCCTAGGTCAGCATGTTTCTGGGCCTTGTCTTCGTGAATACGACTGGGCTGATGGACTGGCCAGATGCAAACGCGAATGATCCCTTGGATAAGTCGTTTAACGTCTTGCTGTCCCCGACGATAAGCCGATATCCCCCGACCTACATTGTCACATGCGGAGCTGACATCCTGCGTGACGATGGCATCCTAATGGCCAACGAGTTGAAGGATCATGGGTTAGTCTTCTAATGCGGGCATGGGTTAGCAGGGCTAATGCACTTTTTGACAGGGTGCCTGTGAAACATGATAACTATCCAGGCTATCCTCATACATTCTGGGCAGTTCCAGTCTTGGAGATGAACAACAGGTTTTGGGAAAACTGCGTCGAGGGGTTTACATTTATCCTATCTAATCAGAATGCTGTTAGGTCTTGATAAAGGATAGTCTACGGGGGATAGTGCTATAAGCTCCTGGGCGAAAATATAATATAAAATAACAAAGTCGCTGCATTATATCATGACTTCAGTAATATACATCCATAAACCACACGGCGGAATAGAGCCATAATAATATCGGGCGATCAAGCTATGTGTGCCGCAAGATCAGGATAGCGAGCATTGAATTTGCTGTTCAGGGAGTAGTTTTGTAGGTTCAAGATGCCGGTCCCAAAGTCTGGGTCGAGTTCGAGATCTGACGTGCCCGGAGCCACGCGGATTGGGGCGGTGCAATGCTTGCCAGGGAAATCAGCCAGTTCGAAGCTCTCAACCATGGTCGCCGTCAGCTCATCGATATCGTACTGTTGCCATATTTGCGCCAATTCTGATCTAAGCTTCGGCCTTCTCGATACGTTAGAGTGGCCTTCATGGCGTCATATGGAGCCCAGTCATCCTTACCAACATAGGAAGTCAACGCTGGCAGGATGGTCATAATCAAACTGTGAGTTTGTCGGCCATAGCCATGACGGCACTTTTCTGAGATTATCTTCGGTTGGAAAGGTTAGAAACTGGCACGCGGTTTGACATTAGCTAATGCTCCAGGTTAGTGACGAGGAAACTTGCAGTGAAAAGGGTATATAAGAGCCAGAACTGGGAGAATAGTTCTGCTTTGCCCTTGAAAGCTGTCCGATACTCCTGAAGAAGCACACAGACGTAGTATGCGATTAAACGACGTTGTTGGGCCATAGCAGGCATTTGGAGAAGCGCATCTTCGGGCTCAACACTGGATTGAGGAGTGCGGATGCGCTCACCGGTGCGAAGGCTGTTGAGGAGGAGGTGATAGAAATTTGGGGCCGCGATGGCATGCCTTGTTTTCTCTAGATTATGGTTAATTAGCCGAGTCAGTCTGCGTGACTGTCATAATGACTCACCAGCCGTAATACACACTGGAGCCTTGTCCAAGCCGAGATGGGTGACGAGAAATTCAGAGCCAAGGCTCTGGAAGTGATTGAGCTTCCAAACCATGATTGACTCAACAAGGTCATTAATTGTGCATTCCGCCGAGCTTCCTGACCGCTGATTCCTCATAATTGCTGCAACTTGGAACAGGATAGAAGGCTGCGATTGCGCGCAAATGGGAGCCGAGACGCTGAGTTGGGTTCTTGAAGCGGCACCATTTGAGCCGCTGCTACCATCTGTAGGACAAGGACTCCTTTGAATCTCACAGCTCGCTTGCTTTCCTCTAGCTGGAGAGGGCGGTGAAAGATCTAGGAATGAGCCAGAATCAGACTCGAGGCATTCTTTGCTCAGCAAGGCCATGCTTTCCATTTTGGATTGATACTGGGTGTGTATTTCGTGTAGTTTCATGTTTTCAGCCACGAGGCGGCGCAGGAGACCGCAAGTGTCCTTGTCAACCAGCTCTATGAAGCGCTGTCGATACTCCTCCTGGGCGCGCTTGCTATTGAGTCTCGCTTTGCGTTGATTCGTTCTGTCAACCAGGCGTTTCTTCTCGAGCTGGCTTGCGGATAGCTTTTGCTTCCAGTTGCTGCCATTCTCCATGGGGCTAGGTTTGTGGCTGCACACGCCGATAGCGGCTGACAAGATTAACTGATGGGATAGGGACGACCGGTTCTTCCTTCTGCGAAAAACGCCTTGCTGCGCAGTGTAGTACTGTATGATGTGACAGGAGGGGGAAACGCGACGGGTAGTAGAGGAAGGTATTGAGTTTAGGGGAGCGGTGACGTGCACAGTCTCGGATGGTTTAGATCCCCTTCCCCGCATTTCTGAGTTAGTTTGCCGTCGGCCCCAGACCCCGGTTTCCGGCAATGCCGCTCAGTCATGAACCAGTGAGCCAACCCAGCTTGCCAGGTGGGCCACAAAATTATGAGACGGCCACAAAACCTAAGACAGCATCATGATCTGCGGGATCATAGGCATTAGATTGATAGCACAAAAGTATCTTAGCTTCTCCAAAGAAATTGCCCCCGGACCCACTCGCTTTTTCTTCGGTTAACGCTTCTCAATAGCAAAATGGGTCAGGATGTGTGTGTCACATTTTTGTGGCCGTCTCATAATTTTGTGGCCAACCTAGCTTGCTAGGTTGGCACGCCTGGGCCTCAAAGGCCCACATGAGCCAATGGGTAGTTGATTATGCAACAAGTGCATAATTCCTCATCCGCGGTTGGGGATTGGTTGAAAAAATATGGACAAAGGGCTTCTCTTTCTCATCTCCTGCCGTCCTCGCCACCAATCCTGGCTACCTAATAGATGAGAACAACCTAGGCGCGAAATCTCCCACGTCTCATTCGTCAAATTCCCAGTGGCTATCCTCGCGTCTGACATATGGTGCCAGCCTGCTATGGTCTTTCTGCACCTGCGCCTTAGTCCATCCGTTGCCCAGGAACGACCAGACGTTTCGCCTATGATAACGATACAAGTAATCTTCCCAGCGAACCATCCTGATTGATCGAATGTAGTGCAGTCCTTGTGTGAACATTAGCATGCTGGCCTTCTATGCCAACTCACAAATCAAGTTGGAGTAGATCAATGTCTCACCGAGCCACCCCAGATCCAGACCTTGCCTGAAGAGACTCTGCATTAGCGTCATTGCTTCCACGACGACAAGATAGACGTACCGTCCTTGATGCTGTTCTTGTACCAACTGTCGGTTGAAGCAAACATGGTCAGCCAGTCCGTCGAGGTGACCCGAATCAACAGGTAGTCTTACCTGCTGCAATTATCACTCCAGATTGATCGACTATGGAACTCATCTTGGACAAGGTGGTTTCGTCAGCTGTGTCGAGTCTTGGACTGATTCATCTTGCTTCGACTTACCGATATGTTCGTAAAGATCTTCGATAGGCTCTGGCTTCACCTCGAATGCCTTGATCCCTTCTGTCTGGATACGCTTCATGCACCACGTGATATACTCGACCTGGGCATCATGCTGATAGTGTTGAGAAAAGAATTAGCAGCTCAACCGAGCAATTTTCATTTTGATTGCAAGCATACCGATGCCAGCACGCTCCCAACTGCCCAATTACCTATGCTAGTGTGTAAATATTGGTCGCTAGAGGACGGCAGGGTGGGGTAAAAGGGCCTACCTCTGACCCCATTCACAACAAAGTAGTTGGGGAATTTCGGCACCGTCATAGCTAGATAGACTTTGGGAATGGGCTCAAACTCTTCTTTCATATCAACACCATCCATGCCTTTAACAGCGCTATTGGTGAAGGGGTTAACAGGGCGGAACAGATAGAGACAATATCAACAACACGTGGAAAGGGTACTCTAAACTTACAAGGGCGGTGCAAATGCAATGTTAAACCCCGTTGCACAGATAATTATTTCGACGTTGTGCAGCCGACCAGATGCATCTATAATGCCTTCGGGAACCACTTGGGTTATTTCATTTAGTACCACGGTGGCATCTGTGTTCCCTAGTAAGTATCTCACTCTCTGTAGCGAGTATTCAAAGTGGTTGTCTGACTTGGTTTGGTAAGAGATTCGAGATATCCGGACCCGGGGGTTATTCGGCGGCCTGAAAACACTATGTTAGCAACGTTGTATTCCAGAGCCATGTTCGAACCGCAAATGAATCCACTCACATCCTGGAGACCAGGTTGGGGTCAAAAGCTTCTTGAGATCCTCATGGCCAGGCCCGATCCTGCGATCCATTTCTTCAAGCAAGACTTGCCGTACTTTCTCAACGGTTTCGCTTCCCTTGATAAACAACCCATAGTTGTCGTTCATGCGAGATTCAATTCCCTTGCGATAATCTACAAGGGAATCTGGAATTTCCCGGAACCTCTTCTTCTCTTCTTCAGAGTAAGCGTACTGCTCATCTGAGCGTGTATGCTGGTCGGGTAGCATGTCGGATGCCACAGACGGGAAAATCCTGATGTTGAAATGTTATTGTTCGCTCGCACGACGCGGTATAGAACTTACCAGGTAGGAGAGCGCATAAAACAAATGATCTCTTTGGCCGCTGCCGTCTCGT
This sequence comes from Fusarium sp. M6JPR69, assembly GCA_037576055.1. Taxonomy (NCBI): domain Eukaryota; kingdom Fungi; phylum Ascomycota; class Sordariomycetes; order Hypocreales; family Nectriaceae; genus Fusarium; species Fusarium sp. M6JPR69. The sequence goes on from JBBEOF010005379.1 coordinate 18,500, forward strand.
TTAGTATCAATATGCTTATAGGGCGAGGAATTCACCGAACTCTTTTGAACGCTGGGAATGATTTGGATACCCGATGAGCCATTTCCGATGACAGCTACAGACTTTCCGTCGTAATTGGTTGCTGGTTCTAGGTCAGATATCTTTTATAACCTTCTTCTGTTGTCCTACATGGATCCCAGTTGGCGCTATGCAGCAGCGTTCCCTTGAAGTCATGCAGGCCCGGGATTTCTGGCCCTGAAACAAATTAGTTACTCTCTGGTCGCGAAAACACAAACCGTGACATCCAGCCTCACATTTCCAATTGTTGAGAAACCCACATCCATTGATAAAGACGTGTCCCCAGTCGCGAATCACACCATCAGGTGTTTCCACCTCGACATGATCTAAGTTCACGCATCAGCATCTTCTGTCATAATAGTTTGAGTGGAGAATCTTACAAACTCCTTCATCCTCTGACCATACTGCGCTTAGAATCTTGGAGCCCAGTTTAATGAAGGGGTGCAAATTATACTTGTCGGCGAAATCTTCAAAGTATTTAAGGATTTCCGGCGCCGACGCATAGAATTCGGTCCAATTCGGATTCTGTTCGAATGGGTAAACGTAGCCATGTGCTGGGCTGTCACCATTATTAACTAACATGAACACGGATAACTCGACGCCTAAGGAGCTTACAGATCGCAAGCACACCCTGGATATCTGTTCTCGAACCTGAGATTATGTTAACACTCGTGCAACCCTCTTCAGGAGTTTGAATTAGAAGTTAAATACCATGTTCCACCGAGATGGGGGTTTCTTCCTTGGTTGTTAATATGACGTGCATAGCAGGGTCATAATTGTTGGCCTCACTTTTCATAGCAGACTAGCTCGTAATTTTCAAAGCACTTTTGCATCCTATAAGCAACTAGGAGCCCCGCTGCGCCAGCGCCAGCACATATTACTCGTAGGTGAGATGGCTGCGAATGATAATCCGAGCTTGCGACATATGGCTCGTCATTTGCTGGGCCATGCCCATTCACTTTAGGGCTTGATCTTCCGTTGTTAAGCTCAGACATGGTGGCCAAGAGGATATTGTAAAAGCTACTTGCAAAAAATTTCGTGCTGCAACATTACTCGAGTCTGAGAGTCAACTTAAGGATGAGAATCTCGCAAACCGGGTCGTAAGCGGGACCCGAGAGTGGAACATAAACGAGTCGAAATGCACGACAGGAGAAATAGTGTGGCACTTTTTCCGAGCCGTAGATTGAATTCTAGCGCTGTGTGGCCGAGGTTAAAACAACGGGAATCCGCGGGAAAACGGTCCCTCTGGTGGTGGCTTCGTTGCTATAGCCTTTTCGTCTGTCTCAATCGTATGTGGTCCAAGGAATCGTAAAGAACACCGATCTCATTTGACTGGCCCTTTCGAATTCAATCCCAGCCATGACTTCCTCCAACGCAAACTTCAACCACATTGCGATAGCTGTCTCCGACGGGGAAGCGGCGGTTGAATGGTACACCAAAATCTTGGGATTTGAGGTTATTATCCCGTTGACGACCAGAAAAGCCTCAGACCCCGAGGGACCCCTCTTAACGGCCAGTGAGTACTACATCTGTCCCCAAGAAAGGGCCTGAATGAGTACTAAAGTGTCCAGTTTATGGCAAAGAGCTGAAGGAGATGAAGCTCGCCATCCTCTCTGCCGGAAACGACGTAGGCGTCGAGATATTTGAATTTGTGGATCCTCCGTATAATGGGCCCGAAGAGTGAATTGACTGGAACCCCAACACCTACACTCGAGGCGGCGTCTTCCATTACTGCTTTACTGTCCCGGACTTGGACGAGCGGGTAAAGAAAGCAGTGGCGGCAGGTGCCAGGGCGATTGGTGAGATAACAGAGCCTATTCCTGGCGGGAAAACTTGCTATTTGCAGGATCCTTGGGGAAATGTCGTTGAGCTGCTGAGCTGCAGCTTTGGACAGCTATTCTTAAAGAACTTTTCTATTGCTCTGCAAAACTCACACGCAAAATAGTAGAGCCAATTCTTACTCTTTAATCAATAACTCTACGTATCTGTTTGTTGAACTGATCGTGTGCTGGTGCAAGCCTACCCGGGGGTCTGTGATGTACGTACCTTAACAGGCCGACCCCACTCCTGCTGGAGAGGGGGTGACGAAACCCGTAAATCCGTCGAAACCGTAAATGCCTCATACAAACTTGC
>JBBEOF010005380.1:0-20557 GCA_037576055.1 Fusarium sp. M6JPR69
TGCCAGAGACTCGGTGCAGACGTTGTCATTGACTACAAGAAAGTGGACATCATCTCTGAGCTCGAGAAGAACAGTGAAGAGTTCGACATTGTAGTCGATAATGTCGGAACCCCGGGGCTTTACGAGAATAGCCACCGTTTTGTTAAACCCGACGGGGTTTACCTGCAAGTCCACTTCAACATGACCGCTCTTCGTCGAGCGTTTCAGCCAGCGTGGCTCGGAGGGGGCCGTAGACAGCATAAGATCGTGGGACTCAAGATCAAGACAGATGATCTCGCACAACTTGGACAGTGGCTGAGGGAGGGCAAGGTCAAACCGGTCATTGAGACATGGGAGTGGGAGGATGTACCCAAGGCATATACCAAGCTCAAGTCCGGACGCACAGTTGGGAAGATTGTTTTTCGCGTTCCAGATCATTGAGATGAATGTTCGGGTGGACTGAGCAGTTCTCGCGCCTCTAGCACTAATTTGAGTGAAATCGGGAGCACTCAGCATCTTGACAGCGTATCTGGATCTCAACTTTAGAGTCGACAGGGGGGTCTTGGGGTGGTAGATAGTCGTTGAAATGAAGTGGTTTAATTATTAGAAAACAGCTTTTAAGATGCTATTATTGTTGTTGAATTGCGCAGTGATGCTGGGTGTGATTGATAAAATCAAGGTTATTATTATTATTGTCAAGGTGAGAGCTCCCTAGGGGTTTATATCCCATGCGATTCCATCTAGGACTTTCAACTTTCAATCTAGGACTTTTTGATGTGACCCTGAAGTGAGGGGGAAGCTCCCAATTATTCCAACACTAAAGGAGGTCTATCTGCCTCAAACGCAACCGGCGGATGAGTCTGATGCAAGGCTCATCATACTAGATGGCCATAGGAGCCATGTATCTGTGAGTATCTACCTGTTCTAGATCAGAAATCCCTCTGACGGCGCTGACTGAAAATCCAGGATGAGTGGATGGCTACGTGCTTTTTGAACAACGTATATTGCTGTTACCTGCCTGCTCATTGCTCTCACGGTCTACAACCACTTGACAATGGCCCATTCAATGCATCTAAGGCTGCCTATCGCAAAGAGCTCTAAAAACTGACCAGCCTGACCGATTCTGCGCCGGTGGACAAGGTCAACTTCATCAAGGCCTATGCCAAGGCCAGGGAAGTGGGTATGACGAAGAAAAATATCCTCTTAGGCTGGAGGGTGACTGGAAACTGGCCGATTTCGCGGCGGAAAGCGCTCATATATCCTGAGATCCAGCCGGATAAGAAGGAAACGACGCCCGGGTCGGACGGCCACCGAGACGGGTAAGTCAACTCTGATAATACGCCAAAGACTAGCCGCCACATCCGAGATCTGGGGAAGAATAAGAGTCCGTCAATAAGAAGGCGCTATTCTATGATATCGAGAGGGTTTGAAGCTTAAGAGTTAAAGATCGCCTCTCTGAGCACTAGAATAGCTAGTCTAGAGGAGGAAGTTAGGCGGTTAAGTAGAGGTAAGAAGAGGAAGGCGATACTGAATCCTAATAAAAGATTTATGATATTGGCGGAGGCTCTAGTGGCTAGTGAGACTATTTCCGGGGCAAATGAAGTAATTAAAGAAGTGGATGATGTTGAGGATGTGATCGAGGTGGGAGGGATAGAAGAAGATGAGAGTTTAAATTCAGAGGGGGAAGAATTAGCTGTGGTACGTATACGCGTAGGGCGTGAGGTTAAAATACCGCGAAAATATTAAAATTAACTTAATCCTAAAATGAAATTCGAAAATAATTTTATGGGTTTTATTTTTAGTGAATTTTCTATATATGGTTGAAAAATTGTATTTTATATGGGGAAATATTTTTTTGCTTACCGGCAGGTGGGTATTACCGGCAGGTGGGTACTGCATGGTATTTCGGTTGGTGTTTAATGCTGGCATGTGTCAATAACTGTGTTCTTTCTTATTTTGGCCGATGACTTGTTTGAAAGCGCCACTAAGTTTACAAAAGTGTCTTTATTTTACCTTGCTTCTCCAGCCTTACTATAGCGAGTATGATCTTTGAGCAGTCGTTTTTGAAAGCCACCCACCAAGTCCCCTTCAATCAGAGAATTATGATCGTCCCCTAAATTCTCAATCCACTCATGCTCACGGATCGCGCACTCTGCAATAGGAAATCCACCCTGTTCACGTAGCCAGGTGAAGATATATCGAGTCACCCTTTCCGAATTCTTGTCTTCCGAGTCGAAATCATCGCAGTCAACATCGCCATAGTCTGCCACTTCCCCGATAGCCCCCGCCCGATAGAAGGGTATTCCGCCAGCGAGCCGCATCCTCGTCGACCTCGCCAACACGAACTGCGATGGGGTTTCTGTTCTTCCGAGGTGTGCTTGGCTCGTTTCTGTTGGGCTGGTTGGCTTGGATGCTGGGAGATATACGATTAAAGAAAACGATTAGACCTCGGAACAGTTTGTTCCTTCATTGCCTTGTCTACCTAAGCAGCGTCTACCAGTGCTTGCTAGGTTGACTTGCCTGGGCCCACATGTAACATGAAACAGGTAGTAACTTTTAATTAGCCTTAACACTCCAGACCGCACAATCAGAGCATCGAGGATGATTGCACGATACGCACATAGCATGCAAAGCCAAGCTCCAGCTTGCTCTGCACTGGCACTAGAAATAATATATTAGTAACTAACTCCCAGTATAGCAGTGGTTAACTAACACATCTCCAGTAGTAGAGATTTCGGCGCTCGACTTTATTGATTATTCTCCTAGACGATTAGTATCAGAATGCTATAATGCGAGAGAAATTGACGGGGGCTATTGTGCCTTGGGTGTTCGGACGGTTCCATGTTCTGGCGTGACTCTGCCCCAGCTTGGTAGGTGTCATGATGATCGGGGTCGTATTGGGATGGACCGTGTTGGTAGCCTGCTTGATCGTGTCTAGTTTCGTGAGCTCTAGTTCATGGTCAGCGACGTGTTCTGCACAGCAGTCGTGTAAAGCCACCTCTCAGGTGTGCCTGAGATATGTGACGCGGTGGTTAAGATTTGACTTACTGGAGTTCCTCGATTGTCTTGAACCGCCTGGGATTCTCGGGACAGCACTTGCACCAGAAGGAACCTGGCTGGTTGGTTTCTTCAGGAACTTCGGCAGGCTTCCCAGTGAGTGTCCTCGAGACAGTCTCGGCTCGCTTAGAATCACCGTCATCTTGAGCCGCGGTTGGCATAGTCCTTGCCTCTGCTGACCTTAATCCTTCTTCAGGAGCTATCACCTCGTCTTCTCTCGTGTCTTGCTCTGTGCCCCTAGCAGTCGCTGGTGCGGATTCTTCTTGATGATTCCACTTGTCTGAAACTGGGGGCTCCCCGCGTGTCTCACGGATTGATTTCGTGTGCTCCCACATCCGGTCTTGTTCCAATTCAGGCACCCAGCGCTTGATCAAGACATACTCAGGATCCGGGTCGAGGTCGAAGTCGACGTTGAACGTCCGTAGTGTCTCGATAGACAAATATTTGCGAGACATGCGTATGAATGTCGGCGTCGCGATAGTGTTGTGCACGCTCTGACGGATCTGTTGGAAGCGCACAGAATCATTGGCGTCGACGGCTTCCTGGATGACTATAGGTACCAATATTATCAGCTAGTGTTCTCGGATGCGGAAAGAATAGATAGAATAGAGGACGAAAAGGCGTATAGGTTATAGTGCAGTGGGTGATAATTATGGCTAGTCGGCCGAGTGAATGCGAGAACTCACGATTAGCGATGCGTGTCTGTAGTTCTGCCTTAATGCCAGTGCTCTTAACGCCGTTGACCTGGCAGACTGACGAGAGTTGTCGATTTAGAAGGCGATTCACCTGCCGCATAAGCGCATTGGCCTAGTTCCGCGAGATCGCAGCAGGTTGTGTTGACAGGATGGGGTTCATGACCGACCCGACCGAGGTCTCTTCCTCAGATTCATTACTTTTTGGAAGGGGTTCATGCTCCTCCGTGACCTCTTTAGGAACATCCCCGAGGTCCTGCTGCAATGGTTCGGCTAGCTGTGCTCGTATGGTTGACGGTTCAGGCCCTTGCTCGACGCCGGCCGCTGCATCATGATGACCAAACAAATCCCAAGCTTCGTACCATTTCTCTCCATTATGTTCCTCGCTTGTTCCTGATTCCTCCTGAGGTCTGGAAGAAGCCTAAGGAATATCAGCGCCTGCTGATCTGTCATCCAACTCAGATGCTTCATTGTTCTGCTCGTCACTTTCGACGTTGTCCTCTGAAATCCAGTCCTCGATGTTTGGAAGAGCGAACAGAGCAAGTTGCTCCAAATGTCGCCCAACGTGCTTGATATAGTAATTCAAACCGGAAACAGCTTGTCCACACAGTGGACATTCCTCGGAAACATCATCTGATATGGATACCTCACCACGTGCTACTAAGGTGCTGAGATGCTCGTCACTTGCGCTCGGTAAGTGCTGATGGCGTATGTGATCCCCGAGTTCTACTGAAGATGGCAATGTGCCCCTGCACTTGAAGGGGCAGGACCATGTCCGCCAGTGATACTGTGATACGTGACGTTGCCATTGATGGCGTCGATCAAAGTCGGTACTTGACTCGGCACACCGTGAGAAGACACAAGTGTACGGCCGTAGATCTCCAAAGGCATGACGCCTATGAGAAAGGTTAGACATGAATAGACGTCTGGTGGATAAAACCAACTTACTTCCATGCTCTTCGGGTACTAGCAGATATCATCCTGTAACAAAATGGACACTCAAAAGCACCTTTCTCCGCCTCAGGCGGTGGCGGAGGAATCTTGAGTGGAGGAGCTGGCTTCATCTGTCCGTCCTCTTGCATCAGAAAGCCAGCAGAGGTAGCATACGACGTCTCAGAGATGGCCGTATCGGATCGGTTGTCCTCATTAATCACTGTGGCTCCCTTGAAGTGCTCCGGAATCGACGATGCAACGGTTTTCGGGATAATCTCTGTCCGGCTCGTGTCCTTCTGGGCCTCCTGGTCCAGGCCTGCCGCCAACTTGGCATGGTGTGCCTCGCGATATTTGAAGAACTGGCGCCGGCGGGTAATAAACTTCCCCAGAATATCAGGCAACCCTTTGTTGGCTTTAGGGAACTTGTCTCTGACGTAGCGAATGTCGTGTGCCTCGTAGAAGGATACATCCTCGGATGGGCCAGCGCCGAGCTTTCGGAACCTCTCATGTGGCGCTGGATTAGCGATAGCGACGGAAAGCCGTAATAGACAATCAATGGCCTCGCAAATATCCGTAAGCAGTGACGATAATCTTGTCTGGCGAGAGATCCTCATCGTCTTCGAGATCTGAGTCAGTGAAATCGTCTTCGCTGCCTTGACCAAGGTTTTCTTGCGGAAATGCTGGCTCATCCCGCTTATTCTCGATATTTATAGGAGATTTCCCATGCATAACGAGGGCCATAGTATCTTCCAGAGACTCGGATATGTCAAGGAGAAGGTAGACAACCTGTTCCTGTAGATGAGGCGCCTCTCTCAGCCGGTGATCGAGTGAAGCTTGGCCGCTCTGATGAGCGGCTAGGTTGCCAGTCCACATCTTGAAGCGGGTGATCTCATTCTCGAAAGTTGGAAGTAGCTTGCGCAGGCTGTAAGACTCGCACTGGTCATCGAAGGACTCGGTGTCCTGCTTCAATGATGTGGCAACGTTCCGAAATAACTTGAGGACGCTTTGGACATTATGCGCAATCACCCCTCGCTCCTGGCTGCGACCCATGGCGAAGGATGAGTACAACGGGGGCCATATGGCCGAAAGGGGGTTCTGGGGATAGCTAGTTTTTGATGTTGAGTTTTGTCGTGATTTCTCTCTGAACTCAACGAGGTTAGAAAGAACGAGTTCAGACCTCATCAGGCTCCCATGCTTTGCCGTTTCCAGTCGCGTGCGGGGTAAGTTGAAAACAGGCTTGTCATTGGGCTGGGCATATGCAGGTCGAAATGTGATCTTCCAGCCTCACTTGTAATCGCTCACACAAGCTCGGCTCACTCAATCGACGACCCTCGAGATCAGACTGAACGGTACATGATTCCCTTCGCCAAAAATGTCTGGCTTCGAAGTCGCAGGCATTGTCCTAGGGACACTTCCTCTCGTGGTTACAGCCTTGGAGGCTTACAGCAACTTCCTGCGAGACTAGGGCAAGGCTACAGCCGAACTGAGGAGTCTCAACCGACAGTTATCCACTGAGCAGACGAGACTGCGCAACGTCTGCGAACAACTTATTAGCGATGTAGTGCCGCACCGAGATGTTGAGCCGATGCTGCAAAATGCATTTGGGCCTCTGTGGCAGGAGAAGGAGACCAACGACAGGATTCGGCGGAGGCTATGGGATTCGTACGACCCGTTCCAAGATACTATCAAGGAAATTGAAGAAGCTCTACACAGTGTGATGCAGCGACTGAGAATCGATGTATCGCAGGATGGAAAAGTCAGTATATGTGTTCCTTCCAGCCAGCTACTAACCGACATGATCCAGGTTCAATGGATTGAAAGAAAGATGGTCACCCGCGACTTCAAGAAGCTGCTCTACCGTCTCAACCGAAAGGACTACCAAGAAGCTCTCGAGGCTATCTCCAAGGGTGTCACAAGCCTTGAGGGATTGGCACAACAGAGCATCGAACTTGAGCCCAGACGCCGAAAGCAGTCCCGATGCAAGGTTCTCAACGTCTTGAGAGATCTATCCACAAGCATCTACCGGGCCCTCTGCTCCAGTATTCTTTGTACTGACTCGCATGACGTCAGTCTTGAGTTGGCGACAAGATTCATCGAGATTGGCCATGAGTGCGATGATGAGAAGATCGTTCAAGATGCTCAGTTCAAAGTGGCCATCTCCTTTGAAGTGACCAAAGGCCCAATAAGGAAGAGGTTCTGGGATGAAGTCAACATCAAAACTGCGACAATCTCAATGGCCGGGCCATCTGCGCCATGCGTTGTTGCCACGAAGACGAAGAACTCGGAGCGTGTCTCATTCGGCATTGATCGGGCACTTTCCCGTTTCCGTCTCACGGAGCCTACCGCAGATGTGACGCCTAACCTGAAGACGGCTATGGCTTTGTTCAATCGACCTGTTACCGACATTGCATTCATCAAAACCCCCGAGGAGAGCAATGATACGGCAACAATAACCCCTCTCAATCTATGTCTCGCTCTCCAAAACGCTCACAAAGAGAGACTCCAATGCTATGGCCACCTGATCGATCAAGAATGTAGCCACCGTCACTTCCAAGTGTGTCCGCTGGGGACCGCAATCGACAGCGATGGCTGGTCAATAGTGACTCTTGACGAAGTTCTTGAGGGCAAAAAAGGACTCAGGCCATTAATATCGTTGGCGGAAAAGGTCAGGCTCGCACTTGCCATCGCCTCTAGTGTACTCCAGCTAAGCAAGACTCCTTGGCTTCCCGAGGCACTAACTCGGAAGAATGTGCATTTCTTCAGACGCGGCGATTCGCTCTCATACGAACATCCCTTCCTACAGAGGAGACTCCCCGAACGTTCAGCCAAGTACTCCAGAAATGGCAGTGAGAGCGAGAGCTGTTCATTTTCAAACAACCCTACGCTCTTTGCACTTGACATGCTGCTGCTGGAGATTATCCTAGGTTCTTCACTTGACCAGCTATGGCAGGCAGACGACAAAGGCCCAGATGACGAAAACCCGAGTATCATTCGCGACTTGATCATTGCGAATCGGATGCTGGAGCAGAGAGTTGCCTTAATCAACCCAGCGTACAAAGCAGTGGTAGAAAGGTGTATAGGATGTACTGAATCCAAAGGGCTGGACGAGGAGGACTTCCGGCAGACCGTTTACAATCGCGTTGTCATGGAACTAGAAGCAATATCCGAGTATACAAAGCTTGGGATATAAGGGACTGGTCTTTAATAAAGATAAGGTAGCCATGGTTGATTTATCAACAACAAGTAAAGACAGGAGCTGATAGGTTTTCTGGGGTCGCTCATAACGAACACCTCGATGCTTACCAACCCCACTACATTAAAGCGTGTCTCCAAGGCGCGGTGCCACTAGTTTTGAATTGCTTGCCTGACAGTGGAAATGGTTCTTCGCGCTGCAGTGATCGTTCACTTGGCGCAGAGGTTAGAGCAGTTAAATTACCCCATGAGAGGCTTAACCTCTCTTCCGCCGCAGCAGAAAGTTCAAAAAAGGCCACGGTGCTAACATCAGGATATAATACTATGATGTATTAATAATGTATTCTTTATGACCATTAAAGCCTGGCCCTTGATGGGCGAGCTGAGCCAGAAGAATGTGAAAATAGATAAATATTAAAGTCATCCACAAGCATAGTCCTCACTTCTGACAAGAGATGCCCTTATTTATCTTTCAGAAATACTTTTCTCACTAACAAACCCGGCGGTTTTGGCGTCATCAATATTAACCTCGCTCATATCAGTAGCTACATCTACGTCAGCCAGACCAGTAAGACTAGCTCCATGCGATATATTTGAGACTTTAGTAAAGGCCACCTAGCTCAGCGATGGCATAGATAGCACAAAGAGTGCTAGGTTAATCGCGCATAACCCGTTATAGCTAAACTTCATAGTAGAGATAACAAAGCCCATAGTCAAGCCAATATAGCTAACTAAGCTAATAAGGGCCATGAGAAAGGTTACTTTATTTATATTATTCGTAAGACTTCTCGCGAGCTAGTATATATAAATTATAACCCTATGCTATAATTAGTATATAATTATCTTAAAGAGGGGCTTATATAGATATATAGAGGGTTAATAGCCCCCTATTAAAGGAAGATAAAAGTTCTTAGACCTATGCTACCGCCCTCGGCCTAGTCAAGGGTAAGTATTATCTTAGAGAAGTATACTTAAACCGCCTATCTAAGGATCTATAATAAACCTATAGTAATAAGTAGGATAATAAAACTAATTCTCGCTTTAGTTTTCTAAGTAAAGCGCTCCTAATTAAGGAGTAATCTAAATAAGAGGGCAGTAATTAAGCTAATAATATAAAATAATATCAAGTTAAAGGCACAATGCCTTATAGTAAAATAGGCAAAGTTAAACTACTATTAGTAGCTAAGAAACCACTATGCGTATAGTATAAGTAGTATAATAGCTAGTATAGTAGGGATCTAAATAAGCTTAGCGAGGAGATAGAACTCCTTTAGGAAAAAGGGCGACTTTTAGATAATAACCTTTTATCTATTAATATACTTAATATATAATACCTTAGGTAAAAAGAGGGCAAAGGGAAACCCGAGATATATAATAATAATAAGGACGATATATATAGCATTACTAATAAAGCCGCAATATACATAACGGATATTAAGGGCAAAGGAGATAATACCACCGATAGAGGCACTAAGGTTTTAGAAGGCGAACTTAATAGAGACTAGATACTATAGTAAGCCTAATACTAATATAAGATACGGCATATATAGGTTACTTATTAGCAATGCCCTTATAGTTTTCTTTAAGGTATCTAAGCAAGATGGCGCTACTTGCAACCCAGAGGAAATAAGCTAATAATCCATAGGTAATAGAGCCAAAGAGAAGGAGCTAGTCTTTCTCATACTTATTAATAATATAAAATCTAGACGCATATAGAACATATCTAAGCATATTAACCTTACTAAAATAATATATTAGATTCTTATATTCCTATTAATCTAGGCGGCTATCTAGGGAGACTTATAACTAAAGTCTACTTTGATATAATAGTATCGTAGATAGTACTAATAAAAATAGAGCTAATAGCGAGGATACTAAAGATAATAGTATTAGCTATATTAGAAATTTCTAGCTTTGCACTACCTCCCGTACCTATACTATTAAGAGCACTAAAGACGCTAGGTAGCATAAAGGCTATAGCTGCGATAATAAAGGCGGCGAAGATACTTAAGTAATACTAAGTGACTAAGTGCGTCTAAATGTCTAGGGATATAGCGGGCGAGCAAACTATTTAAGGCAAGGAGATAAATAGTAAAGTTAAGCTAGGTCTTAGAGGATAGGAGGGTTAATAAGATATACCTAAGCATAGATCTAAGACTAAGAGATTATACGAATATTCTTATATACTTGGCTTAATAATAAGGAGTCGAGATAATATAATACTGGCCTTAACCCTTATAGTTAACCTAACTATGCCCCATATAGATGTAATCTTGCGGCTATAATATGTAATAGGCATTTTATATAAGAGGTCTATACTATGCCCTACCTTATCTAGGGCCTATATATAGGCAATAAGGCGCCGGTGGTATTATGATTCTATCCCGTGCCTTAAATACTCGGGGCTTCCTTAACTTAGCTCGTGATTTAAGCTACTATGGCGATATTATTCGCGGTGCTGCCCCTTTGGAGATTCTAGGGTTAAACTCGTCTTGCTATCCAAAGGAGTCTAGGGTTAAGGGCTAACAAACGACAGTCCTCTCGTTTAACTTAATCGCTATCTAGGCGAGAACCGGGAGGGTGGGAATGTTAGTCTATTACGCAATCTGCGGCTTATAGATAACCCGTGGGGTCCCTTAGAATAACTCGACTTATGGGGAGAATTAATCTACTATAGCCTCTACTCGGCAATAATATCTAGTAATAGGAAGCTCGCTGCAAGACGTATATATAGAGGCTAGACGAGCTAATATAAAAGCTATATAACTTATGACGTTCTATTTAGTACGTTTTAATTAAAAATATACTAAATAAGATAACTAAGAATAGTAGCTAAGATGCCCATAGCTATAATTAACTCCCCTAGTCCAAAGAGCGATCCATCGCAGGAGATTTTACTCTATATCACATATATCTCCTATACCCTAGATACGGGCGTTAGATATAGAAACTAATAAGGCCAGGGTAATCGGCGTAGGCCTAGTCGGCTTATTTATCACGGCTGCGCTCTCGAGGCTGCCAGGCGTCAAGCTGGCCACCTTTGAAAAAGCATTAAAGCCCTACGCAGCCGGTGCTTGGATTAGTCTGTCGGTGACTGGCCTTAAGGTATTAATGAAGCTAATCCCTTTATCCGAGGTTAGCGCTATCGCGTACTAGCCCCTAGACCGAGGCGTCTACGTGACGAGGCACTAGAAGATAGGCGAGGTTATTATTAAGCGGTACTCCTCGGAGGATCTGAAGGACGAGCATATCCAAGCCAGGACGCATCGGGAGCCTCTTCCCAAGCTGATCCTGAACAGCGCTGCCCATAAATCAAATGGAATCAAACAAACTGCTAAATAAATCAATCAAATATGCTAAAATCTTATTTCAAATCAAACAAATACAAAATCCCGAATTTGAAATGCCATTTGATATATTTAATACGTAATATGAGGTTAAGGTCCAACCGGCTGGGCTGCTGAGTGAGCTTACCCGGAACCTGGTGAGTGACAGAATCCGGTTAGTGGCCTGGCCAATCAGAGTCATTGCCCACAGTCGCTATTAGCGAGCTACCTTCAGACATCACTCTAAATGCGCTAGGGACAAAGTAGCTTCTTAATTTCCCTGCTCTTCACCCCCACATCATCAGGCCGTGTCAGACAATTAGCTCCACAGGGATCATTGATGGCACCAGTCAATTGATGAGAATTATCTAAAGAACAAAAGAAATCGAACAGCCATGTGTTCGGGCACAGCTATTTAAGCTCATGTCGTTAGGATTATGCGACAGGCCAGATGTGAAACCGGATAGTTACATCCGGTCACACGAATGTTATGCGACATTTATCCTGTTGCGACGTTATTGCTTTTTCCTAGGCAACAAGTTTCGGACGACCCTGCCAGGATACGGAGCTATTCCCTTCTTGGATATTTCTGAGCCAAGACTTTTCGAGCGGGTCCGCACTATTCTACTTTCGATTTTTTCTGAGCAAGACTTTACAGTGGGTCGACGCCTTTCCTATTCGGAATTTATCTGAGCCAAGACTTTCTTATGTCATCAACTATTTTCTCGAGCTTCAATCCGATAATTATTTCAAACCACGATAACTTACGCCATGAGGTAGTGAAAATTATGGGACTAGATGCATTCGGTTACGATTTTATCGCTGTATTATATGTACCAATTTTACTTTGTTTTGGAAAAATTCGGTTCTCTGAACAACCCGTCATTCCCTGACCCCATGATCACCATATGACTCATTTTGGTCAAGTTCTGTGTAAGTAAAGTTGATGAGTTTTGGTGGTGCTTTTTTTTTTTTTGCGTGGCGAAAGAGTGGGTATGGCGAAAGAGTGGTTGTGCATGGTAATTTATTAAATTACAAGCAACCCTTGGTACAGTAGGAAGCCACGTACGGTCGCAATGTTCACAGACACGAAGAAGACGCGTTCTTCGCGCGTCAACTTTGGTCTTGGAAGCTAAAGCTGAAATTGATGTCACATGGCGTTCAGCTGCTATGCCAAAGTTGTGAAGCCTTGCGCAGGGTAAATGCAAGGGTAAAAGGGTAGCAGCCAACCAGGGGGCTAAATGCCCACTTTGTCATGAAAAAAAGGGCTAGGGCTGCCTTATTGAACGCCCTCTTTGAGGTGAAAGGGGACTACAGGGGTGCTGGACTAATCAAGACGCGCAAAAGTCCACTTTCAGTGAAAGTGGGAGGATCAATAGGGATGTAGTAGTATGACCCTATCCCTCACCCTATCCCTCACCCGAACCCGGACCCAACGTATCACCCTATCCCTCTAGAGGTTCCTTTAGAGGTTCTAGAGGTTAGGGTCATAGTTAGGGTCAGGCATTGGGTTAGCTATACATAGAAGCCCTCTGGGCTTCTATAGAGATTCTAGAGGTTAGGGTCATAGTTAGGGTCAGGTATTGGGTTAGCTATACATAGAAGCCCTCTGGGCTTCTATAGAGATTCTAGAGCTTTCTATAGGGGTTAGGGTCACACATTAGGTCAGGGTTAGGTTAGAAGCTTCTAGAATACCTCTAGGGTTATATATCTCTTATATTTCCTTTTATTTACTTAGACCTTAGCTTTTATCAATACTGCCCTTTCCGGGCTTATTTCCCTTTTAGGAAGGTCACGTGATCTCGGACTTAGGGCTTTATTATAAGCCCGATAACGCCGTTAAACCCGTCTCCTTCTATAGGGTATTTCCTATCCGGTTTTAAATATCATAGTTTAAAACCCTATAGGTTTTAGTTTCTATTATGCCATAACTCGGCTTCTGGTTATCCGTTGTTAGTAAAACTAATAGGGCTTCAAAGCCCGGAATTAGGACTATCTGACGGTATAACTTTTATCCGAATCGGGCTAATAGATTCCGAGCAATTCGCTATATAAGCTATATATCTTCTCCTAGAAATAGCTCCTAAGATCTTCAACCAATACAAGCAACAAGAACACCAATCAGAAGCTAGTCTTCTTTATTTTAACCCTATCTTACTCTTGACCTACTTTTATTACTCTATGATTTATTATCTAGCTAATCAGCTTTATATAAGGACTGATTCCACTGCCTATTCACCTCCTATCTCTATTACCTACCCTATAGTCTTTAAAGACTATATTTCCTCTATTTTAAGGTCTTTTACAGCTTTAAAGCATATCTCTTCTATATACCTTTAACTCTTACCCTCGTGCTTAGCTTCTAAGCCTTCTATCTATCTTAGCTACCCTATAGCTATTTTTATCTCTTATATCCCTAGCTACCCTAGATGCCCTCTTTAGCCTGCCCCACCTGCCAAGGCAGCTATAGAGATATCTTAGAGCATATATGCAAAAAACACCCTGCCGAGACCTATACAAATCAGCAGCTACAGCCCCTTGGCTTGGTCAGCTGCCCTTATTGCGCTACAGCCTGCCGAGGCTCCCACGGCATCAAGACCCATAGTGCTAAGATCCACGGCATAGAAGGTAAAGCCCATATTTCTACCTTACCTAGGCCAAGGACCTATAACCCAAAAAGGGCCACTAGTGCCTCTAGGGCCTCTTTAGCTTCTTCTATTAGTCCCACTAGTCCTAATCAGGCTAGCCCGGGCTTAGTCAGCTATAGAGGCCTTGTAGGAAGAAAGAGACTAGCAAGAACCCCTTCTCCATAGCTACAAAGACCTACAAGGCGGCAAAGGCAGCTACAGCCTAGCCCTACCCTAGAGGAGCCTACCCTAGACCGACCAAGCTCTAGGGAAAGCTATAGGTCTTTTTCTAGCTATGAGAAAAGGGAAAGACCCTCTAGCCCTAGGTCTCTTAGCCCTAGGCCCTCTAGCCAGGGACCCACTCTAGAGCCTCTAGAAGAACCTACCCTAGAGCCCCTAGAGCCCCTAGAGGAGCCTATAGAGGCTACAGAGCTTGAGGAGCCTATAGAGGCTACAGAGCTTAAGGAGCCTACCCTAGAGGAACCCACCCTAGAGCAGCTATACAACCAAGCTATAGCCCTAATCCTAGCCAAGGCATTTATGCAGAAGCTGCTAGCTTTTGCAAAGATCCCTATACCAGAGAAAAGGCTACATGCAAGGCAGGCTGCTATTTTCACAGCTATAGCCCATAAAGCTGCAGCTGCCTTCTTAAAGAGGCCTACTAAAAAGGCCCTATTGCATTTCCTTATCTTGCCTAGGCTACTAGGGTTAGGGTTATAAAAAGGAGGCCTAGCTACCCTTCTTAGGTCCTTCCCTTCTAACCTTCCTACCCTAGAGAGCCTAGAGTCCCTTGAGTAGCCCCCTAAGGCAGCTAGACCCTCTATAGCCCCTAGCCCAGCTCAGAGGGCAGCTAGGCTACTAGAAAGAGGCTACCTAGGCCGGGCTGCTAGGGCTCTTATTAATCCGACCCCTATAGCACCTAATTTAATAGAAAATAGGGCTAGGCTGCTAGAAAAGCACCCTATTGGATTAAAAGACCCCTTCTAAGGCAAGACCCGCCCAAGGGCCGGCCAACCAATCACATCAGAGACAGTTATAGCAGCTATAGCCTCTATAGGCAAGGAAAAGGCCCCGGGCCTTAGTGGCTGGACTAGGCCCCTTTTGGACCTAGTGACTAGGAAGGATTCCCCTGTGATAGCTTTCCTAAGGCTGCTAGCTGATATGATTCGCCAAGGCACAGCCCCTGGGGCTCACTTATTATGCGCTAGCCGCCTAATTGGGCTTGAAAAGCCTAATAGAGGGGTTAGGCCTATAGCTATAGGAGACCTGATCTATAGGGTAGCTATGAAAGCGATCCTAATAACCTCCTATCGGCCAAATATGCTCTTACCCTTCCAGCTAGGCATAAATAGCCTAGGCGGGGTTAAACCTGCTATTTTCCTCCTCTATGAGGCTATTATAGGCCTAAATAAGGCTAACTTCCAGCAGCTAGCCTCTATAGACCTCGCCAATGCCTTTAACTCAGTAGATAGGGCTTCTATAGCTGCCTCAGTAGCTATATATGCCCCTACCTTCTATAAGGCAGCAGCTTGGGCCTATAATAACCCTTCTATCTTAGTCACAGAAGATAGGTCAGCTATAGCCTCGGCCAAGGGCATAAGGCAAGGAGACCCTCTTAGACCTCTTCTTTTTTCCCTTGCCTTTCAACCTACCCTAGAGGCCCTAGCTAGGAAGCTACCAAGGGCAACCTTAGTAGCTTATCTAGATAACCTCTATATTCTTAATAAGGCTCTATAAGGCACCCTAGAGGCAGCTAAGGAGGTCTTAGAAGGCTCTCCTTTTAGCCTTAACCTAGCTAAAAGCAAGGAAAAGGCTATAAAAGACCTTAAGCTAGAAGGCCTAAGAGCCTTAGGCACCTATATAGGCCCTATCCGGCCTAGAAGAGCCTTTTTGCAATACAAGCTAGCTACCCTATAGGAAGCCCTCGAGGCCCTGCAAGACCTCCCTAAGCAGCACTCTTTGCTTCTTCTTAGAGGCAGTATTTAGCTTCTACTAAGGCACCTTTAGAGGCAACTAGACCTAATTGGGCTAGAAGACCTTTGGGAAGAAGCTGATACCCTTATAAGGGAAGCTATCTTAGCCCTAGTAGCTAGAAGCCCTAGTAAGTGCCCTAAGGAGCCTAATCCGAGCCTTATAGCCCTTCCAGTCAGAGAGGGAGGCCTAGGAATACTTGCACAAAGACCTAGCCCACGAGCTCTTCCAGGCAGCCCAAGAGGCCTCGCAGCCTACCCTAGACCTCATCCGGAAGCCCCTAGCCCCACAGCCTACCCTAGACCCGGGCCAGCCTAGGCTAGGAAAAACAGCACAATAGGTGCTAAGGGAAGCAAATAAGGCTAGGCTAGCAGGCTTCCTAGAGGACCTTCCCGCTAGCTATAGGTATGCTAGGCTAGAAAATGCTAGCTATCTTGGCTGTAAGTGGCTAGGAGTCTTACCCACCTAAAAAGCCCTATCTTTTATAGACTCTGAGATTACTAAAGCCCTCCGAAGCCGGCTTTTCTACCTAATCAAGCCAATTAGCCTACCCTATAGCTCTTGCGGAGCTATAGCTACCCTAGGCTATCAGGATACCTGCAAGGGTGCTAATAGAAGGTGGATTGCAAGGCATGACGCTGTAACTAGGGCCTTTTTCAAAGCCCTAAGCAGCCAGCCTACCTATGACGATCGTATATATTCCCAAGGGATAAACCGGTCGTGCTGGGTTTATATTAGCAGATAGAGTAGTCGCGCTGTGCTTAAACAATAGGGGGTATTACGTCTAGTAATATGCTTAAAGGTATTAAGTATAACTAAGTTATATTAATAGCTAAGGTAGCTATTACATAAGAAAGTGCAATAAGTATATCTTATATACTTTATGCGATAAGGCGGATTATGATAGATCATGACTTGCAGGGCCTGAGCCGTTATAATCCCATCTACTAGATCAGAGGGGATTATAGCCTGCAGGGCATGATCCGTTTTAATCCTTTCCTGATTAGTGCGATAATATAGGTCCCCTTAGTTATATGGCTTAGAGGTTTCTTGGGCCATGATATAATATCTCCCCTCTATTAGTCTTATCCCTAAGGCTATATCTGCGACCTTAGTTATTTCGCGTATGTATACTAATCTTTAACTTATAAAAATCTTTTACTAATATATCTAGTTATCCTTCCCTTTCTAAGAAGCGATTAGCTATTATTAAACTAGGCGATATTATTAACCGTTTTAGATTTAAAATTATGCCTTACTTATTTTATTATTCCCGTGGCCTTTATTATATAGCCTTGCCTAAGAAATTGGATCACTGCGGGGAGTATACTCGTTATAGCCTTTTATGCGATATATCGGCAAATATCTTCGGTGCTTATTCGTATATTCTTGCTTGCGGGGTTTTTTATTATTAATAATCTTCTAAGTAAATTATATCTACCGGGAGTCTAATTGTCTAGATTCTAAGGAAAAGTATGCTAAAGAAGACTTTTTGCGTCTATAGTGAGAGGTATAAGAAACTTAGGCGCGGGTAAATGAGGTTTTAGCTTATTTAACTCGACTTTATCGCTAAAAACATCAATTATGCACTAAGGGTATTAAAATAGCTATCCGGGGACTTTATTCCTTAGATAAGCTAGAGGCGACTAAGAAGGCAGAATTAGAGGCTATAATCGCCGCGTAGTCTATAGGTGCTATAGATATTATTAACTAGAGTGCTATTGGCCTTAAGTTTATTTCCCCTTTTAATATTATTAGTAGAAGTCCTTTAGAAGGTATTATATATTAGTGAGGTATTCTAAGGGTTCTTATATGTTTTTAGAGTTAGGGTAATCTTTTTATTTAATAAAATATATTATTTTGCTATTAATCTTATTTATATTAAGAATAGCTTTTATAATATACTCCTCTGGTCTATTGACTTTGGTTTCTAGTTTATTTCTAGTTTTAACTTAGATAATATTTTCTATTAATTTAAGTAATAAAATATAAATAATTAGGTAAAGCTTAATTTTTAGTAAAAAGTCTAATTTATAATTATTTTCTAAGATTTTCTATTTAATTTTATAGGGTTTAATATATTTATAGTTAAGTTTTTTATTTTATTATTTTATTTTAATGTTTTTTATTGCAAAGTAGATTATATCTCCTTCCGAGAAAATTAATCCCTTAATTCTTTTCTTATTAATATATTTTATTATTCTATTTCTAATAAATTTAAGTTCTATCCTTATTTCTTTATATAGGTTCTTTAGGTAGTTACTAATAAGGATTACTTTGGGGTTAATAATTATATCTCTTATCTATTAGTAGGTATCTAGGGTAAATCCAAAGTTAGCATAGGCTAATATAATTTTTATGCTTTTATTTATAACTATATTATAGGCTAGCTAGGCGGCTAATAGTTTCTTAACCTAGTTAGTTTATTTATAGTTAATATAGCATTAAAGGTATTATTTTAGTGTTTAGTTTATATATTTTATCTATTTATTTATCTCTTTATAGTATATGGTAGAGAGCTTATAATTGATTCCTAAGTATCTTATAAGGCTTTATTAGAATTTTAAAGTAAATAGTAGTCCTTAGTCTATAATAATTTTAAGTAGTATGCTATATATCTTTGCGATATAAAAGTAAAAAAAGTAGGCGAATTTTTTAGCTATTATTAATTCTCTATAAGGTATAAAATAAGAAAATTTCATAAGTCTATCTATAATAATAAGAATATTATTATAGAAGTTTCTAGTAGCTAGTTCTTTTAATAGGGGTAGTTTAGTAATAAAATCTATTATAATTAAGTCCTATAGTTATTATGCGACTAGGAGTAGTTATAGCTTCCTATAGGGTTTATAGCGTTATGCCTTAGTTTTTGCGTAAAGGTTATATTATTTAATTACTATTAAGATGATTTTCTTTATGCTAGGAAAGGTAAATATTATTTTAACTTATTCTAGGGTTTTATTAATTCCTTAATATCTGTGTAGCTAGTAATTATGTATTTTATGTATAAGTTTATAGCATAGTTCGTCTAGGACTTATTATTTGTTTGTTTTTTTATTATCTAGGAATTATTTATTATATTATTAGATTTGCTTTAGGAGTAGATTACCTTATTCTATTACATAGGTAGCTATATTAATTTAATAGGGTATTCCTATAATCCTCGATTATTTATAGATTAGTAGTTCTTATATTAGTAGTCGGGCTTTTTTATAGCATTTTTTGCATTAATATATCTTTCTTTTTATCCTGCTTCTAAGGTCGTAATTATTATAGTATTATTATATAGCTCGGGTTGTTTCTTCTAGGTTGCTATAGTATATAACTTAGTGGTGGTAGTAGTTAAAGATAGTTTAGAGTGCTTTATTAGGGATAGAGATTTTTCCTTTATAAGTCTAAACTCTATTGCTCTATTATTAATATCTTAGTATATACTTAATAAAATCTATAATTAGTTATTTATATTTTTTAATAAGTATAAGGTATTTTAGTAAGGGGGCTAGTTTTTATATTTATTTAATAAATTTTTATTTAAGGTGCCCTTCTAGTATAAGGTATAGTAGCTATTTTTTAGCTTTAATCTTTCCTGTATCTAGGTTAGGTTATTAGCTAATAATATTAGCCTTACTATTTTTTATTCCTTTAATATAGATAATAATATAATTAAATTCTAAGAGGTATTTAGCATATTATAATTATTATCTACTAAGTTTTTAAGTTTTTATAAAGTAAGTAATATTTTTATAGTCTATATATACCTTAATTTAATATTTACTTCTAAGGAGATAATATTAGAATTTCTTAAAAGCGTTAACTATTATAAGGAATTCTTTATTATAGATAAGGTAGTTAAGTTCTACTTTATATAGCTTATAAGAGTAGAATATAATTAGATATAAGAGTCCTTTATTATCTTATTATCCTATCTAGGCGCCTAGTGTAAAGTCCAAAGCATCTATTTTAAGTTTAATTTATTAAGATAGGTTAAATATCTTAAGTATTAGTTTACTTAAGATAAGTTCTTTAATTATATAGAAGGCTTCTTTTACCTTATCCCTAAATATAAATAGTTTATCTTTCTTTATAAGGTTAGTTAATAGTATAATAATCTTCCTAAATTTCCTTAGGAATTTATAATAGTAGTTAATAAAACCGAGGAAGGATTATACTTTCTTGATATTTGTTAGTTCTTTTTATCCTTTAATTACTAATATCTTCTTAGGGTCTATATATATCTCGTTATAGGAGATAATATATCTAAGAAATTCTACTTCTAAGGTATAAAACTTACTTTTCTTAGGTTTTATTAGTAGCTTAGTATCTTATAGTATTTATAGTACCTTATAGATATGTTTTATATATTTTTCTTTTATTTTAGAGAAAATAAGGATATTATCTAGGTAGTATATAATAAATATATCTAGATATTCTTATAGTATATTATTAATTATTTATTAGAAAGCAGTAGGTATATTAGTGAGTCTAAAAGGCATAATAAGGTATTTAAATAGTCTATACTTGGTATAAAAAGCGGTTTTCTATTTATATCTTTCCTTAATCTAAATAAGATTATAGGCTCCCTTGAGGTTAAGTATAGTAAAGTACTTTATACTAAAAAGTCAATCTTTTAGTTTACTAATAAGAGGTAGTAATATATAATCTTAGACCTGTCACGGCCCATGCCGCGATCGAATGCGTGTCGCCACACGGCACGGATCAACGTATTCCGCTCACTCGGTGCGAGTGAGCGGGACCTACTTTCTCACTCCGGGCAAGTGAG
>JBBEOF010005381.1:0-20384 GCA_037576055.1 Fusarium sp. M6JPR69
GGCGATACCAACCCCTGACAACCAGGTGCTGACTTCAGACACTTTTCACTGAGAAATCCTTACTAATTCGTCTTCGTGCTGTGACCCTAGGTCAACCAAATCGCTTGGAAAGATAATAAGCTTGTATTATTTTTGACCACCATGTTCACTGGTGCCGACGATGAGCGTGTCATACGGCAGAGGAAGAAGCCTTCATCACGGAAGTCAGAAGCCAAGCCAATACGCCGCTTTTTCGGTGACGAAGCTGTTAAGATGATCAAAATCCCGACATTGGCTGCTGAGTATAACGACCAAATGAATCACGTTGACCGTGGTGACCAACTGAGGTCAGATTATAAGTACGATCATCCCCTACGCCGTGGACCGTGGCAGGCACTTGCATGGACTTTCCTCCTTGACGTGGCCCTCGTTAATAGCTATGTTGCTCAACTTCACGGACCGCAGCCAAATTGGAAGAGATATACCAATCAGAGAGAATGGCGAGAATGAATTTATAACGAATTATTCAACGCCTACGGTCATGACAGTCAGGCAAGGCAGAGATACCGACCTGGAGACGAGCGTGATCTACAAAACCCCGAATTACAGAGGGAACACATTAACCGTGAGATCAATCATATCGACCGTCATATCAAACCAGACTGCCTAGCCTGTCAGGGCTGTCGGCAGGGGCAGCTGAGAGCAAAGAGTGAGGCTTGGAGCCCTCTTACGGAGACCAGCGGTAACAAGAAGAAGAGGCCCAATGTACGGAGTCAGACCTCTCATGGCTGCCGTATTTGCAAGGTTGCGATTTGTAATGACCAATATTGTTGGGACTTCTATCACCACCTAATTTATCAGAGGAATTGAGTATCCTTTGTTTGGCGCCTTCTGATTGGACCAGACCCCTCATCGTGACATCTTGAGAGGGCTACGCGCACTGAGGGGATAGCATAGGTACAACGGATGCACTGGATACTTGGTGCCGTCCAGACAACTCTAGTTGTCCTTTTATAGAGACAACTCGCCAAGCATGTGTGCCTTGAATTTTCACCCAGCACTGAGCCATCAATTTCATCGCCTTTTCGGTGGCATGATTATTGTGATTAGTTAGGGGCTCTGTAAGGAGTTGGTCTTAACTAAAGAGTTGGGCATGATTCCCCCAATGGCATATCCATGGCCACAGGAGACCACTATCACGTGAAGGTTAGGTAGGTACAGAGGCCGACGTGTCGGCAATATTCGACTCGTAAACACTCTTCCCCGCACATATTCTGGGGCTAGATTCGTTCGGAAGACCCGGGGGGCTCAGCAATCTGGGGTGCATGGCAATCTCGGGCCAGGGGGCCACTCATACCCCGCATTCTAGACCGGCTTGAGTTGGATGTACGCGTGGGATAGGTCTTCCTTGAACAATTCATGACTGCTGTAACCTCGCGATAAACTGCTCTCTTCCTCCTCCTTCAGCTCGTCCCGCACCTCAGATTTGAAAGAGATCCACTACTCCCATCATGGCCAAAGCACGTTCTCCTGGCGCTGGATCATCAACGAGTGCCCCAAAGTCTTGCTGGAAAGACAAGTTGACAGAGCAGCAACTCAACAGAAAGCGGGCGGCAGATCGTCGCTTGGTGCGAGAGAGTCGTCACCGTACCAAGAACACCATTGCCGCCCTTCAGGAACGCCTGGAACTGCTCGCTAGTCAACAATCCGACAAGCTTGTCGCCGAGTTGATGAAGGCGAATGCAGCCTTGGAAAAGGAGAAGAATGCCCTGCGAAATCGGTTGCAGGCGGTGTGTACAGCCCTGGGAATTGACGTAGACGCAACACATAGCCTACTTGATGGATACCAGGATGATAATATGGCCGACAACTCGGAAACGCGCCAGTCAACATCCACCGAGCCATCACAGGACAGCTGCAATACCAACTCTAATATCCTAGACTCCGATCCGGCCACAAATCTGGATGCGACGTCCAATTCTAGTAATACCGACTCTATAGGAGGTATATCTCCATTCCCAAGCATGCGGCAAGCCATGGGACCCAGTTCGACTGCGGCTGGGTATTCCGATAATGACTTGATAGAGTCCATGATCTTATGGAGAGGAAGCTCCTCCTGTTCCCCATCTGTTTTTGACTTGGCCTCGGAGCTCTTCTTTATAGACCGTGCTCCGGGCTACCTGTCTGGCCCGAAGCTACGATCTCTCGCCCGCTGCCCCAACATACTGCTTTCCATTATCCATTCATTGGAGAAGGACGAGCCGTTTGCGGCGATTGAGTCCGAATTGGTTGTCGATGCCGGTTACGCCAAGGATAATATTGGCATTGCAAAGAAGGAGATCGTCATCTTCGCCTTCGAGGCCGTAAGGCCATGGACATATACGTACAAAAACGGGAGACTTGCCATGTTCTGGGCCCTATATCGAGTTCTCTCGGTAGGTTCCCCAACTTCAGGGACCATTGTCTCGGGGACGGTGCTCATCAACCCAAACAGCTGTTCATTTTTCCTACCAAGGAGAACCTGTCCAAGTGTCCGGCCTGGTGCCGACCCGTCCTGTCTCAAATGACGCACCAACACCCTGCCTTTATAGACCTGATTCCTTGGTAAGGCAAGCCTCGTCAAGATGGTCCTTCAACCTGTGCTAACTGGAATAAATACAGGCCCGAGGCCAGAGAGTACCTCACCCAGAACTGGGCCAAGTACCAGACCCGAAGCTTCCTGAGCACCTTTGTGGCAAACTTCGATGCCGTTGAGCTGGTCGAGGAAAATACAAACGGCGTCTTCAGCATCAGCTCTGACGGAAGTGAGCTCGAGCTGATGCACGGGTCGAAAAGCACGCTATGTGCTCAGCGTAGCCTTCGTATGACGGAAGGATTTACAAAGACCTTCCCCGAGTTCACTCGGCTTGTCGAAACAATGCTTCCCGGCGCTGCGCAGCCAACCCAGGCTCCGCTCGATTATGGCGGCGTCAAAACGACTGAGTCGCTTCCGGTGACAACGGCGCAGGTCTTTGAAATATCGAAAACAGACTCGTTACAACAGGATCCGTCGTCTCTAGGCACCTCTCTAGATTCAACTTTCGATGTCATCCACGATATGATGGACTTCAGTTTTGGGGACATGTCGGAGCAATGGGACTTGTCTCTACCTACACCATCTGTCCAATCTCAGACGCAACCGATACTCACTGCTGTCAACCCGCAACAAGCTGATCTCATTGGGCCTGAATCAACCACGACTTCGGTATTTTTAGGAGGTTGGGAGGCTGGGCTAGGTGTTGATAATACGGGCATTCAATTTATAAACCCGGAGGCTCACAAAGGTGCCAAGGAGACCAGCGCGTTTGCAAATGGCCCGCTCCGACCTTGGGAGCCTTCATTTGCCTCCAAAGCATCATTTTTAGACTATCAGATTGAGTCCACTCTTTGCCAGTGGCCGACTGTAACACGGCCATCGCTGGCCTATCTAGGTTTGCCATTCACATTATGAAGATGGCCCTAGCAGTAAGAAAGACACCTTGACTTGTTGCTACTTTATGAGTGCCACTATTGTAAGAGATTTAGCAAGCAGAGCAAAACCAAATTGTTACTATGTGAGATTATCAATGGCTTCAGACAGTCCCAATATAAGAGCATAAGATGTCCATCTTGTCCAAGTCCATAATTCTCCTCCTTGCTTACCGTTTTTGTTCAAGGCTAACTCTGCTCACTCCCACACCACACCTCGTGGCGAGTCAACTGATATTTCTGGACGAACCGGCTTCGGCTTATCGATTGTCTGTTTGTCGTCAAGGTAGCCGGTAGTGAAGCCATTCTCAACCTGCGCCACCGTCAAGCCATTACCAAGCCAACCTAGCGGGTTTCTTTCCAGCTCGGGCAGTATCTCGTAGTTAAAATCCTCCCACCTCGGGTTTGACAAAGCCTTTCGGGCATGAACCCCAGAACCAGGCCAATTACCTGCTCAAAGTACGTTGGTTAGAAACACACAATGTCCAAATCATATCATGGGGTATGCATACCGACAATACGGCCATCGAGACCTTGTTTAGACCATGCGAAGCACTATGATAAGGAGAGCAGTCAGATAACTCCGAGCACGAGTAACAGCCACCGGCAAGCCAGGATGCTTTGAGGGGCATACTTACCGGCTCAGTAAAGATGGTTTGCTCAAAGAATTTATCAATATGCTGACTAAAGGCCTTGTTCACTTCTGATCTACAGAGCATTATTAGCTTGATATGCTCAGCTTCTATAACACGCGCAGGGCACATACTTGACCACCATTGACTTGATGCCCTCGCCTTGTATCTTCTGGATGAGTTTGATGACATAGTCGCAGCTCCACTCAATCATGAGCATTGCACTTCCGGTCATGGGCCCGCCATTAGGCCCAAAGTACATGAACATGTTGGGCATGCTCGGTGGACAGATGGACATGTATGCTTGCGGGGTGGGGTTCCAGAGTTTATAGAGCTCTTTGCCACCCTCGCCGGTGATCTTTGGACCAGATAAATAGGTTCTATGCCTGTCAGTCGATGGTCTTTGAATGTCGCCTGCTTTTCCGAGGCAGACGATCTACGATATATGCTGGAGAAGGGTAGGTTGAAGCTCACGTGTCAAACCCTGTCGCACAGATGATAACGTCCACCTTCCTCACGGTTCCATCAACAGTCTCAATGGCATCTGGATGGATCTGTTTGATTTCCTTGCTTATAAAATCAACATTGTCCTCAACACAGGCGTCGAGATATCCAGGGCCGGGGGTCAGACGGCGGCAACCCGGTGACCAATCTGGTATCAGCGATTTAGCAATATGGGGTTTGGACGCTAGCTTTTCCTCCATATGCTTCTTGCACATTTCATGAAAGTCCGTGAGCTCAGGCGTGCCTCTATAAGCGGCGAGCGGAGCCTGCATCAGCTCCCCCTCGATTTTGTGCCGGTACTTTAGGTACGCGTCAGGGTCGTTTCTAAATCTGTCGAGTTCTTCCGGGCTATGTTCAACTGCCGAGATTACCAAGGTCAGCAAAATAGCCCACAGTGTCTGGGGAGCGGGATCCAGTCGCGGCACTCTCTCAGTAGGGACACAAACAGTTTCCAGACTTGGCATTCCTCTCAATGACCTCACGTCCACCAATGCCAAAAGGTGAGATCCAGTTCTTTCCCTTCATGTAATGATCGACTCTAGTCGCCAGTGGTTGTATTGCGGGCAGGATCTGGATACCTGTCGACCCGGCTCCGATTAAGGCCACGTCACGGCCCTCGACATCAATACTGGAGTCCCAGTTGGCCGAGTGTGTTTTTGGTCCTTTAAATGTTTCCAGACCCGGGATGTTGGGCAATTTCCATTTATTCAGCAAGCCCGTGGCCGTGAGCAGAATATCGCATCGATCCGTCTCGGTCTCTCCAGATTCAAGGTTTTGCAGGGCAACCTCCCACTTCCCATCGGCTTCATCCCAGGTGGCTCCAGTAAAGTACCGGCGAAACCTGCAGTACCTGTGAACGTCGTATCTTCGTGCAAGGTTGACCATATAATTCTGAATTTCCGCTCCACGCGCGTAGAATTCACTCCATTGGGTGTTGGGCTCGAAAGTGAGTTGGTAGGAGTGACTAGGTATGTCGCATCTGACGCCTGGGTATCTGTGCAAAAGCCATGTTAAATGCCATTGTCATTAAGCACCGTGTTGCCCTTACTTGTTTTCGTACCACGTGCCGCCTACTTCTGGGTTTTTGTCATAGATAACGAGGTCGAGGTTTTGAATCTGCTGGGGCATTCTGATTCCAGTCAGGATGCCACCGATACCAGCGCCAATGCAGACAACTCTTATGGGTCTAGCCGCATCAATTTCACGGCCAATGATTAATCTAGAATGGGCGGTGCCATTCACTCCGTTGATATCGCCCATGTTGGCTTTGTATGTGTTTGATGAAGCTGGCACAATTATTTTGGTCTTGGAGTCTAGAAAGGATAAGCGTGGGGAAGTTGAAAGGAAAAGGAGACGAGGTGACAGCTGGGTATTAACCCTGTGTGATTTACCATTCGCTGCTCGATTGGTTAAAGCTTTCCTGATCTTTACATTCTTAATCGAAGTCTGTGTTCTAACAATACACCGGGTTGACATGGTAACCTTGTCTGTTGCTGCTAGGCAAAGTCGGTTGGGGTTGGACAACTGGAACGAGTCGTATGGAACGACCATCCGCCCAATCATAGTCTTCCAAGCACAGCTGTCGCAGTTCATCCACCAACAAACACGCACGGAAACCTTGCTGCAGAAATTCCGCTCGCCCTTGGCTTGGAACCGGCGATACAGTGACGACGTCGTGTTTAGTACAACACACCCTAGAGCTCTCTTCAACCAAGGTCTTGGCCGCGCCCGGAATTTGGAAAGCGTCTGGCTATTTCATCGTTTCTAGTCACCCACTCGGGTGTCTAAGTTAGTCCTCGAGATTGACACCAAACAAGAAACGCAATTAATACTAAGCTTGTCCCGCTTCTCATGAGGATTGACGCCCAGTCACGTCACTCTGAATGCCAATCTTTAGTTACGCGTCCTTATTCTACCCCAGCAATGACCACGCACATGGAGCAGAGCATTCCTGCCCGTCCCCCATTTGACAGTCTTCCTTTGCGTCAAGGCGACCCGCCATTTTCCGCCTGGGGCTTGTACGGAGACAACGACCAGCTCGGTACATTGAATCTACTCACTCCTCAGAACACACTGGCTGCAGCACAAAGTGAAATCAGGACCGGTGTCCGTGTGTCACTTGATCCACCCATCGACTATCTGAAATATCCCCTGGGAGGACGCAAGGCCTTGGTGCAGACCGTCATTCGCCGCGGAAGTGAAAGGCCAGTTCACGACGATGAAGTCACGTTCAACACCCAGGTAAGCACAAAAGAAAACGCCATTCATAGTCTTGGATCCCTCTCAGCTTGGCCAAAAGTGGTGGGCTGCTCGCTGACTGCTCCAGGTTGGCGCCCAGTGGGATGGCTTCCGGCACTTGACCTATCTCGAGCTAAAACAGTTCTACAACGGCACGTCGCTCGACAGAATCTCTGGTCCACTACCAGATCCTAGTGCTCCTCTAGGGATACACAGTAAGCAGCTTTGCCCCTTTCCCATCGCCCACAGGCCTCACGGCATTCTTGCCTCTGGCGGGTGCCGCTGTATCAAGCAGGATCTTGCTCATACGGATGGAACAGGCTGGGTCGAGAACGGCGCCATTGCAGGCCGGGGAGCTCTACTGGACTACTATTCGTGGGCTCAGGCTAACAACAAGTCATACGCACTCATTGGCGAGCAGGCCGACTACGCTATTACCTTGCAGGAACTACAGGAATGCGCGCGATCACAAGGTACTGAGATTCGACATGGTGATCTCCTGTTTGTAAGGTCGGGTTTCTTTGTCGGCTATAACTCTATAGACGACAAAGCGAAACAAGCGTGGCCTACCCAGGACCCCCCACGATGGGTCGGAGTCGAAGCTAATCGAGCTATGGCGAAGTGGCTATGGGATAGCGGAATCTCTGCGTGTGCAGGTGATGCGCCAGGTTGGGAGAGAATTCTAAATCATGACCTAGGGCCGGGAAATGGACTAGAAGGGCTCAGTCTTCATCAGATCATGCTCGGCGGGTGGGCAATGCCAATCGGTAAGAGAAATCCAAACCTTCCTCATTGCGTGTCGACCTGGGCTAAGCGGTTGTTTTTGCACCGGATCAGGCGAAATGTTTGACTTGGAAAGGCTGAGTGAGGAGTGCAAGAGACAAGGTCGATGGAGCTTCTTCGTTACCAGTGCACCGTTGCATGTTCGAGGAGGTGTCGCAAGTCCGCCCAATTGCATCGCTATCTTTTGAAAAGTGTCGGATTGTAACAGGATGAGTAAATACATATGTTCACAGTCGATAATGCATTATTTCTTTTCTGCTTCTACCTTAAGATAGAAGAAGATAACACATCAGCAAAAGGATACATTGCTATACACAAAGTAGGCATGGTTTTGGCGGGCACTACGAGGGGGAAGGTAGAATAGGTAGGGCAAAGTAGGATACCTATTAGTTGCCTTTCTCGAGTTGACCACGTAGAAGTGATAATCGAGAACATAGAGCCCGAAAGTAACCTCGGTGCACTCAGAGCCTCACCAGTAATGGTACAGAACTACAGGCCAACTTGATTGCTCCTAGGAGCATCAAATCCGTGTGCCTCTTGGGCTTGGTCAGACCCGAAGGCAAGGGGCGCGCTTTCGCCATTACCAAACACTGCTGCAAATTCCCGAAACAGACTTTCCCAAGCTTGGCCCAAACACTGCTGATCATCCACTTTATATGTCCCTTCAGCATTCCGTGACAACAAGTGATGTGACGAAACGACTTGTCCAGCCATCTGAATGAGATGTTGAAGTCGTCCTAGTATACGGCGGGCCCGGGCAGACCCGTTTGATACTCTTCCAAGAAGATGCACAGCTCGTTGAAAAGAGCGGCCTGCTTGTGGTATTGCATTCACGTCGGTGACATTCGCAATTATCCAAGATCCCAGCACCGCAATCACCCCGGAGAGATATACCGCTATAGAGTAGTAGCCCAATGTCTGGGTCATGGCCAGGGAGCAGCAAGCATCAATGGCGTCGACTGAGCTAGTTGAAATCTCTACACAAGCTTGTGCTGTTTGGCTGTAGTTTTCCATGCTGATGAAATCGGTTCTCCGAAGTAACAGCCGCAGATGGTTGGCGCGCTATAAACCGCATTAGTAACCATCAAAAATCATAGAATTGTATATCTCTAACCAACAGTAGAATGACGCTTTGGCGGAAAACAAGACGAGGAGTTTCCGCATCACTGAGGCGTTCTGGCCTCCATCGAAGATGGTCCGGTTGCTCTTCAAGCCAATGGATAATTCGAGCGTCAGCCATAGCCACGAGCTCGGGTTTGATCAGCTGGGTACTGCCACAACGTAAAAGGTCCCAGATTTCTGAGTAGAGTCTGGCCCACTTTATGGCTGCCAACTGATAGTGTACTGGAGAGGACGGGCCGTCTTCCATCCAAGTTTGGGGCACTCCGGGTGGTATGCTGGTCGGTAAATCAACAACAATGTCCTTGTCGTTGAGATGATAGGGGGCCGCGCATTGGATGGCGATATTGCGATCTAGACAGTAGATACACCAAAAGAGGCGCCTTCTCTGAAGTACCTCGAGCGGAGTGAGTGACGAGGGCCACAAAGTCTCGTCATGCATACCTTGCTGTATGCAGGAACGTACAGTGATTCCAATCACGTCATAGGCCCAATTTTGCCGCTCAGCATAGACGAGGTAATAAGATTGCAGAAACAAGCATTGAAGTAATGCCACGTTGTCTTGACCGCTGTAGAGGGTGTGATTAAGGAGGTGCTTAGCATGACTAAATTCCAGCCACCCTGGAACAGTTTCATCACCAGGCGGGCAATCTTTTGTGATTTTGACGCAGGCAAACATGAGGTAGGCTATAATCATGAAATGGATGCGGTCGAGAGTGATTTGCTTCAACTCCAGCGCGGTGAATTTGCCAAAGGCTCTACCCACAGCTGATTTGTCCAGACAGGGATCTGTCAACATGTAATTACTAATCAGTCATCGTGTCGAGCATTGCGGTCAACGTATGAAAAGGGCGGCAACTCACGATCTGGATTGATCAAGGTAAAGTACGTTTCCATGACGTCCCTAAGTGGCTTTACGCCGTTACACCTGATGCTGGCGTCCCATATGCTAACCTCGCCTAAATAGCACTCGGCAGGGTTTAAGCACAGTGAAAGACCGCAAGTTTCTTGACTGGTCATTGTAGACGTGAGGCCGCTGTTGTGGCTGCGGGCTTGACCAGACCGTTGTGTCGGGGTCTCAATAGCCGCATCAATGGGTTTAGAACCCACGGCTGCGTTCACACTCGATGGTTGTATTTGCGTACTGTTGTCGATTAGGGTAGATTGTGCGGAATCGGCGTCCTTTGGTCGATCGAGAATGTCTAGTATCGCTCTCAGCTGCTCAGACACGTTCTTCCGCCATCTATCTTCTTTTTCACCCCCAGGCACGTCAGCGGCCTCGGAAGCCCTGGTGCTCTCATTCGCGCTGGTGGTCTCTTGGCGCTGATTCCTTGACTTGTTGGCATATTCGCATGACAAATTTCCTGTTGAGCAGTGCGAGCATGGCTGTTGGCCAGAACACTATATAGAGTTTCAGTCTACCTGGTTCTAGTCACGGGTACACCGGAGCAATCCTACCTTTGTCTTGCGCTTTTTGCATCCGTTGCTTTGATAGCCGATCCTGCATTAGTAGTAGCCAATTGGTGTGCTGGAGTCTTCATACCAGGCCTGCTGAACATATCTCATTCGCTTGCCGGGCCCTACCTTTTTCGGCCCAGCATCTTCGGGATTGCTCGGACTTGAAACCATCAGTGCTAGAGTAGAAACGTACCGGCTTCGGAAATGTTAGTGTCGACCGTAGGCGCGTAGGACATGATTCTTTATCCTTCCGAGACGCCACCCCGCCGAGTCGTCGTAAACGACGTCGTCAATCTCAGCCGGCGCAGATCAACATACCGAAGTGGAATAGTGCGGGGAAGTCCATCACCTTAGCAAATGGCTCATATTACACAATACCGAGTCAGTCGAAAGTGACTCAGAGAAGGAAACCGTTTGATGGAATTTTGCGGGCTCATAGGCCATTCCGGAGAACCTAGTGACCTCGGTTCAACCTGCCGACCAATTCTCGCCCGTGGCCTTTTCCTGTACCAGCATCCTAAGCTAAATAAGCGTCATAGTGATCACTTTACTACGTTTCTTGAACCTTGGTAACAGTTCTCGGATCTATTCTCGTTGGCCAACAATACAGCAATCACCATGGAGATTACAAAGAAGCACAAAGGTTGACTCCCCGGTTCTTGATGTTTGGGGTTGGCCAAAGAAGAGCTGACTGTGACTTGATTCTAGCAATTATATATGCAAATCCCGGCACGCTTGCCACCGAGATTGTCGAGGTTGACACCCCGGAACCGCAAGCTGGCGAGATTCTGATTCGATTGTATGGGTTCCTCTCCACGGCTCATGCCAGCCCCTCTCAGATCTTGATTTTATTGATGCTT
This sequence comes from Fusarium sp. M6JPR69, assembly GCA_037576055.1. Lineage (NCBI taxonomy): Eukaryota > Fungi > Ascomycota > Sordariomycetes > Hypocreales > Nectriaceae > Fusarium > Fusarium sp. M6JPR69. The sequence continues at coordinate 11,081 of JBBEOF010005381.1, forward strand.
CCCAAGAACACATTCCGGTGTTTGCCACACCGATTTGGGTTGGGTGATGAATAATTACAAGTTCCTGCCCACAAAAACAGAAGCTGGTCAGGTCAGTCACATACCAAGCAGGGTTCCCCTTGGAGGCCATTGTCAGCCGATGCTGACCCAAGCTTCCAGATAGGCGGTCACGAAGGTGTCGGGACCGTAGTCAAGCTGGGCGAAGGGGTAGATGAGGTGCAGCTTGGTGACACGGTGGGCGTCAAGTGGGTAAGCTCAACTTGTCTGGCCTGTGTTTCCTGTCAAGCTGGCTTTGACAGCCGATGCAAGAAAGCCAAGGTATCAGGGCTGAAATCTCCCGGCACATTCCAAGAATACATCATCGGCGACCCCAAATACGTGACTCCAATACCCAAGGAGATCCCTCGGGAAGAAGCAGCCCCCCTGTTGTGCGGCGGCGTCACCGTCTGGTCAGCGTTGCAGCTGGCAGATGCAAAGATGGGTGACTGGGTAGGCATCTCTGGTGCTGCCGGTGGACTGGGTCATCTCGCAGTGCAGTACGCCAAGGCTCTGGGTCTGCGTGTCATAGGAATTGACCACGGGTCCAAAGGTGACTTCTGCAAACAGCTTGGAGTAGATCACTTTCTCGACTTCTCCAAGTTTGACTCGGATGGCTTGGCCGCCCTCGTAAAAGAACTGACAGATGGCGGCTGCCACGCAGTGCTTGTCTGTAACGCTAGCTCGCGAGCTTACGACCAGGCCCTGGGCTTTCTCCGCTATGCCGGTACCCTAGTTTGTGTCGGGATCCCAGAAGACGATCCTCACCCTATGCCGAATGCTGTTCCGTGGAAGATTATCCAGAACCTGTGGAAGATCAAAGGCAAGGCCAGCTGTAGACATGATGAGGATAGCCATGCTAACAGCGACAGGGACGGTGACCGGGAATCGGAAACTTGCCGCTGAATGTCTTAAGCCGGCAGCGCTCGGCCTTGTACGGCCGGTCTTGCGGATTGAGCCGATGAACAAGTTGACAGAGGTACGTTGGACGGTGCTTATACTAGAATAGAACTAACAGACGCCTCGTAGGTATTTACAGACATGAAAAATGCAAAGTTGACTGGACGTGTTGTGTTGGACTTGTCGAGGACCTCATAGAATCTACCTAGAGGTTAGGCTCATCGAGTGTATGTGTAGTATAGCTTGGCATTGGTAATGAGGTTTGAAAAGACGTATGGCCCAGATGTCTGAATGATTTCATTGCCATTTTCTGGGCACTTCTCTTTCCAACGAGGTCAGAGGGGCTAGATAGCTCCATGTGTCAATCAAGCCGAGGCGTCTGACCTTTGGGCACAGAAGAGTTCCACCCGGAAGCGTGAGCCTTTCCGAGCCAACGGCTCAGATCACTGCCTACAAATAGGCGCCGATTCGCTCCCCTTCTCCCAATCACGAACCTGTCCCTGGCCGCAACCACCGGATCTTCTGCTTGTTCATTAAGCAAGTCTTTACTACGCCATCTTCACCCCAACCTATACATACACGCATTTCCATGGCCTTCAAAATCATCAAGCTCTACCACCCCAGCCACCGGGTGCCATCTTTGGAGAAAGCGGATGAGTTCTTCCGCGAAGTGTTTGGCTTGCCTAGCGTCTGGCGGTCATCAATCTTCAAGGAAGGCTCTCAAGTTTCGGGGTTTCCAGTTGATTATTGCATATTCACATCCATCGCTGATGTCTTCTTCGACTCCCTCGACCCCAAAAAGCTCGTCATCAATGGAACTCAGTGGTACGAGACGGCCGTAGAGCCACACCTGAATGGGTTTGGATGGGGCGTCGAGGGCATCGAGGAAATCTACGACAAGATTCAGGGCTTGGGTGTTGTGGTCACCGACTACACCAATCGTCCCTCAGACCCCAAAGTTTGTCCTGGAGCCGGTTTCAAGGATTCCAAATTATTCTTTACGCTTGCAGAAACGAGCGGGATCCGGTTGGAGTTTTACCCTGTCACCAGCATGGGGAGCTACGATCATCGTCATGATCCCTCTTGGCAGCTTCATCCGGAAACCGCAAAAGGCGCACTGGGCATCCAGTTCTGCTCCCATCACACAATACTGACCAAAGACCTGGATCGGTGCCGTAAGATCTACGTCGAGGTTCTTGGTGGGCGAGAAATTTATGAGGAAAAGAGAACCCCACGTGGGACCTATAGCATCTACGTCGCCTTGGCTGACGCCGTATTCGAGTTTGCCGTCCCTACCGTCGCTGGTTCCGAAGCCATGAGAGATTTTGAGCGCCGTAAAACCCCGGCTGAAGATGTCTATCATGCTTTAACATGGAAGGTAGCAGACCTATCGCAAACGGAACAACACCTGGCAGCGAAGGGAGTCTACCTTCTCCATCGAAGCGACGAGATGATCATAGTGGATCCTAAAGATGGTTTGGGGATCCCCTGGGGTTTTGTAACAAGAGCATTGCCCAACGATGTGAGATACACAGCAGCGGGCGCTGGCCTATGAACTGTCCTATACCGCAAGCCGCGATGGATTCGGCTACACGTGCCAATTGTACGCACTGTTCAAGTTAAGCATTTTGCCTTGAGATAATGTCGTATCGTCTTTCAACGCATGTGATCTATGATTACGTTGTAACGAGTGGGATCTGTCCTCTTGGAGGTTTTGAGGTGGAGTACATCTATTCAGTGAGGGGGATTGTCGTAAAGAACGACACCCTCCTTACCTATGTAGACTTCGGCATTTTTTCATGCCCAGTTCCTCGGCTCTTCGGCATTGGATACAGAGATCCGAAATCAGCGATGGGAAACTAACATGACTGCCTACAGCACGAGCGAGCTCTATCTCCAGTAATTGGTGATCGTCCTGTCTGACGGCTTCTACCTGTGGGAGGTTTTTATAGCCAAATTGCTCATTTATCTGAACATCTCGTTCTACTTGATTTTTCTTCATCTCACCCATTCTCTCAGAAGTCATCACTCAAAATCCGACATGGGTATCCAACACCATATCAGCCAAGATTCGCCCTCATTGTTTTACGCCGACAAGTCAACGATCAAAACCCGGCTCTTTATTAATAATGAATTTGTCCCTGCCCACTCAGGACGGCTCTTCAAGGTTATAAATCCAGCAACTGAGGAGGTAACGGCTAAGGTGCACGAAGCTGATGCCGCCGACGTTGATGTCGCCGTTGAGGCAGCGGCGGCGGCGTTCCCCAGTTGGTCCGCCTTATCAGCCCAAACGCGAGCTGGATACTTGTACAAGTTGGCAGATCTGTACGAGCAAAACAATTCTCGGTTGGCTGAGCTCGAGGCGAGGAGTATGGGGAGGCCTGTGGGAACCTATCGTGAGTGGTATTTAATTGTCCTCCAGTGTTGCGTTACTTGCTAACCAAACTTGTTCAAACACGATAGGTGAGGCTATAGCCTCGGCAGCCTTTCTCCGTTATGTCGCTGGCAAAGCGACAGATAGTCAGGGCAGTTCCTCTTTGCACACTCCTGGATTCATCAACATGACTTTGGTCAAGCCATTTGGTGTTTGCGCGGCCATCACGCCGTGGAACGCGCCGGTAGGCATGTTATCGTTCAAGTTGGCCCCCGCATTGGCCGCCGGGAACACCTTGGTTGTCAAGTCTTCTGAGAAGGCACCACTGACGGCGCTTTTTGTGGCGGGTCTTGTCCATGAAGCAGGCTTTCCTCCTGGCGTTGTCAACTTCCTCAGCGGGTTTGGCGATCTTTGCGGTACTTCACTGTCATCACATATGATGATTCGGAAGATCTCCTTTACAGGGTCCATCAGGGCAGGCAAGGCTGTCCAGGAAGCAGCTGCAAAGTCAAACTTGAAAAGGGTCACACTTGAGTTGGGCGGTAAAAGTCCCCTCATCATCTTCGACGACGCGGATCTGAGTAAGGCAGCCATTGCGTCAGCAGCCTCCATTCTACTCAACTCGGGTCAAGCATGTGTTGCCTGTTCGAGAGTATATGTGCATGAATCAGTTGCTGATAAATTCTGCAAGTTGCTTGTAGACGCTGTCAACAACACAGGGGCGAACTCTTCATCCGGCAATGACACTCTGAACCCAGAGACGCGTCGTGGCCCACAAGGATCGCGGTCGCAGTTCGAGACGGTTATGGCATACATTAAAGGAGCTAAAGAATCCGGCTACAATATACTGTTAGGTGGAAATCGAGACGGCACGAATGGCTTTTTTGTCGAGCCAACAGTCATCCTGCAACCCGATGAGGGAAGCCCTGTTATGAGGGAAGAAATATTCGGTCCTGTAGTCTGCATTAATACATTCAACAGCGAGACGGAGGTTTTAAAGAGGGCGAATGAGACTGAATATGGTCTTTTCGCGAGTGTTTTCACTCGAGATGTTTTTAGGGCTCTTCGATTTGCCAACGCATTTGAGGCCGGGAACATCGGCGTCAATTGCACCAGCCCTATATTATCTTTTGACATGCCTTTTGGAGGTTTGAAGCAGAGTGGTATTGGTAAAGAGTTAGGAAAGAATCCAATGGAGGAGTGGACAGAGACAAAAACAGTGTATATGTCTTTGGATTAGGCCGCAACAATGGAATCATGCTAACAATTGAACGCGATTTATGAGCACTCAAGCGACTAAAACATTGTCTGTCAGAATTCCGTTTCAGCCTAGTTACCTTTGTTTCTTTTCCCAATTAAGCTTGGGCTACTCCGAGGATGAGGCCCTTTTTTCTTAACCGTATGTGCTGATGATTATTCATTCATCTTCGCCTTAAGACCTGGAGCAAGAGGACGTAACTAGCAAACTCTAGGTAGGTGGACTAGGTAACCACATAAACCCCTAATCCGCTTCATCTTAGCTTCCACACCATCTCCTAGACTCTCTAGCATGTACACGGACAGCCAGGATTATTTCCCGCAACTTGCGGGCTGAGGAATAAGCCATCTACAACATGACGTAAGGTTGTGCACTGTTCTTCTATAAATGTAAATGTGTATTTTGTCATCATTTTATGTGTACTTCTTTTGCATAAGAGGCCACGGGCCATCCACAACACCAAAGAACACAGTTAAGCCATTTTTATAGCTCATCATTGCTATAAACCAACTCCGAGAAAAGGGCTTGTTCCAACAATGACGATAGGAGCTTGAGAATGACAACAGGTTTGGTAGTTAGAACCTCGTTTAGAGAGTATCGCAGTCGGCAGAAGACGGCAGGCCGGAGATGGTCTTGCGATAGCTCTCCAACCGCCCGGCGTTCTCGAGCTCCGCGTACTATAATCCATCTAAGAGCCCTGCCACAGCCTTCCATAATTGAGTTTCTCAAAGGCTCTCACGATAGAGACTTTCGCCGCGCCACTTCAGGTTTTTCAGCGTTGGTCGAGTTCCCACAGGTGTATACAAGGAATCTGTCACGCCATTGTAGCACAGAACGTAATTATCTCGACCAGAGTCGCGAGCCCTGTCCTCACAAAGCATTGTAGAGTTCTCTCAAATCCAGTGACCGTCGATTCCCTAATGTCGCCAGATTCGAGAAATCGCGTATTGACAGTGTTGTTGCCTATCTCAACAGGCCGAGCCTTGCTGATCTTTTATTTCATCTCCAGGAGTTCCCGGGTCTCCGGCGTATTCATCCAGGCCGTAACTGCCAGGGAAGTCTCCATGCACTTCTCAGGTGGATCACAATGCTTAACCCTAAGGCGGTCCCAAGAGTGCGGTGAGCGAAGCTGCTCGAACTCCAGCTTGCCCCGACAGAATCTCGCGGACCGATAGCAGATGGCACTCCCTGGCGGATCCTCCAAGCTTGAAGGAGATTAGGGAGTGCTGGAAGCTTGGTCCATAAGTGAGCGCACGTGGAGGAAATGAAATAGTGCTGAAAGTCCTTGAACGAGAAGCAGTCCAGTTCGTAACCTGAGGAATAGACATGTTTCGGGGAAGCGTATTCGTTTCTGACCGTGATACTCTGTAGCAGGATGCGTCACTTGATTGAGATTAGAACTTGTTGAAGCGTATCATGGCTGCTGGGGTCACGGACACATAACTCCCACCGTATTGACTCCACCGCGACGACGGAGACATGGACAAAGGAAGAACAAGGTTCGCGGGCTCGCGTAGCCTGATTTCAGAAGCAATTGCGAGGAATGCTAGCTCTTTACATCCCTTCCTTGCTTGTCATCATCCCATCGGTGGCCCTGCCGACAGCCACCGTTTTGGCCTGGTAATTTATATAGTACCACGGCTATATAACCGAGAAACCGAGGGGTGGCCCGGGGCCACAGGATGGAGATAGCCTGCATTGAGCGCCACATAAATACGAGTAACTGCTCAATCGTGAATAATATTTTTAAAGTTGCTGCACAGGGTTGGTTCGGTACTGATCTACTGTCTGCTGTTATCGCCCACCAAGGCCGACGAGATATATATCATCATCAGTCGGCTCTCATCTATCCTCCAGCCTCTTCCGTCGTTCTAACATGGTCTTCACCACACCATCCTGGGTCCCTCATCTCCGGGCTGGTAAGAAGTTATGGTCAATCTGTACCCAGGTTATGTGCTAATAGGGAGAACCAGACCCTCCCAGCTCCATCACTGTGGGTAAATTTATGACCAGCGAGGCATACGGTCGCGCCTCTGTTGCTACATCTAGAAACCAATACACTTGTGGTGTAACTGGCAAGACACATACATCTTTCCAAGTTAACAGACGGATCGACTTCCTGGCTAGGTCGTTGGCTGAAAGACTAGATTTCAGCCCAAACAAGGGTACAGAGTGGCAAAAGGTAGTCGCACTGTACTCGCTTAACGCGGTCAGTCATCCTCAACCCACTCACGAGAGCAGGCATTGATGGCGTCCAGATTGACTACATCCCAGTAACCCATGCAGTGCATCGGCTCTCCGGTATAGTTACGCCCGTAAGCGCCGCTTACCTAGCCCCAGAGCTGGAGTACCAGCTCCGTTCGTCGGGGGCTAAGGCCCTCATCACATGTGCTCCCCTTCTCGATAACGCTTTAAAGGCTGCGAGGGCCGTGGGCATCCCAGAGAACAGAATTTCATCCTCGAGGTTCCTGGAGCCGGTAAATCGGTTCCATTCGCCACGGTGGAGGAGCTAATTCAGAAGGGAAAGACACTGCCAGAGCTAGAGCGCTTGAGATGGGCCAGGGGCCAAGGCGCACGTCAAGTAGCGTATCTGTGCTATTCAAGTGGCACATCTGGATTGCCTGTGAGTGCTCTGTTCTTGTTTAGTCTACAAAATGTCTCACCAGTTACTAGAAAGGAGTTATGATCTCTCATCGGAATGTGATCGCCAATGTCCTTCAACTTGCCACCTTTGAGTCGGTATCTAGAAAACGACTTGGCATAAACAATCAAGTTGCCGTGGGACTGTTACCGCTTAGCCACATCTACGGTTTGGTTGCGGTTGCTCACTGCTCTACCTATATGGGTGACGAAGTCATTGTTCTGCCAAAGTTCGAACTGCAACCGCTTCTCGCAACCATCCAGAAGTACAGGATCACTCAGTTAGCTCTTGTAGGTTCACATTTGGCTACTCGGGCACCGTCACTAAAATAACTAGGTTCCCCCAATCTTGATTCAGATGATACAGAATGCAAATCTCTGTTCAAAGTACGACCTCAGCAGCGTTCGATACCTATACACCGGTGCGGCACCGTTGGGCCGGAAACTGTCCGCGCCTTGTCGCGCCTTTACCCTCAGTGGCGCATTGGACAAGGATACGGTATGCATAGCAGAATATTCTCAAATGATGGTCACTGAAAGGTTTTTTTCAGGCTTGACTGAAACCACATCGGTCGTTTCTTTTACGAATGAACTGGACATCGACACCGGCTCGTCGGGTTCTCTAGTACCTGGGACCAGGGCCAAGATCGTTGATGTCGACGGCAAAGAGATCACTAAGCATAACGAGTTAGGCGAGCTTTTGACTCAGGGGCCATCCGTCATGCTTGGCTACTTGCACAATGAAGTAGCCAATGCTAAGGCCTTTGTTTGGGATGAGGACGTAGGTGGCTTAAAACTGGTGACGTGGTTTTCATGCGGAGAGCCAGTTCGGGGTACGAACACCTAGTCATTGAGGACAGGATCAAAGAGCTCATTAAGATCAAAGTGAGTTCCCTTACCTATCAAACAGAAACAGGGCTTGCAAATCATGTTTGAAAACACCCTCTAGCCTTGGGCTTAGGGCCATCAAGTGGCGCCTGCCGAGTTGGAAGCCCATCTCCTCACACACCCTGCTGTCGCAGACTGTGCAGTTATTCCATGCGAGCATACCGCATCCGGAGAGACCCCAAAGGCATACGTGGTGAAGTCGGATGCCGTTGTGGGAGCAGCAGATCAAGATGTAGCAAATTAACATACGGAAGCACGTCGAACAGCACAAAGCACCACATAAATGGCTGAAAGGTGGTATCGAGTTCGTCGACGTTATTTCTAAGAGCCCTAGTGGCAAGATTCTTCGCCGGCTGTTGAGAGATCGAGAAAGGAAGGCAAAGAAGGCTCTGGCGGTCAAACTCTATACTCTAGTATTCAAATGTCGACCTGACTCCTAAGTTATTTGTATTAATGTCTTTTATTCTCCCACCCTTAGATAGAAGGAGACTACACATTAGCAAAAAGACACATTGCTATACGCAATGTAGGCCTTTTAGATTCCCCTAGTGCCACGCAACATAGCACTTGCTACCATCGACCTTCTCTCGGCACGTTTTCCCATATGGGCCAATAGATTTTACATGTTTTAATCTACCACCTGAAACTGTTCTCTACTTAGAAACACTGATAGAACGGATGATTAAGTATTACCTGCTCTAGTAGACGCTTACGCAAGTTGCGCCTTGCTTTGGAAACACCCTCAACGATGAAAATAGCTGAAGTGTTGCTGCTAGAGTCTTAGAGAATATCGCCACATAAATGTCAGAATTCGATTGTTTCGGCAGTCATACGCTATCCGTTTATGTAGAGACGTTGAGCTGTTTCGGCACTGCATCTTACAGCTTGTCGGTGGCATTTGTAGAGGCGAGTTGCTGAAATGCATAGTCAGACCCGGTTTTGTGGTTCTTGCAATGCTTTGAGACTTATATCCACATTGAAGTAGGTATTCAGAAGGGTCTGGAAGTCAAAGGTAACCTCGCCATCATTGTTAATGAAGTTCCTTGGCCGCAACACTTGCATCTTTTTTTTCCTGTCACGTTGCAAATATCATAGCTAGTGATGCATTTTTCTGTACACGTACGTACGTACGTACTGTATTTTGGGTAGCTGTACGTACGTACAACTTTTCTGTACGTACAAAACTGTACCATACAAATTTCCTCCTT
>JBBEOF010005382.1:0-20177 GCA_037576055.1 Fusarium sp. M6JPR69
ATACCTTAATTGTCAGAACAGCGTTACAGATCTGTTGCAGGATCAGCAGGTCTAGTATCTTGGCCTTGCCCCCTCAGATACAAAGACAACGAGGGAGAACGAAGAACAAGGAGAAAAAACAGAAGGAACCTCATCAATACACTCAAGATCATCCCAATATCATCTTTCATCACTAGTGACCTAGTGAGGGCGCGCTGTCTGACACATACGTGTTTGTCACGCAAACTTATCATGTACGTTACGCTAGATGAGGCTTATTTACTGAATATATTGTATCTTAGTTGACCTAAATTAAAAATATCAGCTTTTTTAGGCTTGATTTTAATTTTTAATAAATTTTATAAAATTGCAATTTAAGATGTAAATACCAAGTGCGACATTCGCTTATTATGCACGTTATGACAATCTGATATAAAGAGGCCTTTCATTGACTTCACCTAGAATGAAAACGCATTCTCCTGCGAAACCATCCCCTTGCGAACCGCTGCCGCCATGGTGCCCAGGATATCTCCGACGATAACCAGGTTGCTGATTTTCAGGCCGTGTGGCCCGCTAGAATCCTTCACGAAGGTAAGACGATAGGCTCTCGGAATCTAAATCACAGTCAGTAGTTAGCTGGTAGACTCGCACATCTGAAGCGATAGACTGACCCGCAGCTCCCACTCAATGTTGTTGAATTGCGCAGTGATGCTGGGTGTGATTGATAAAATCAAGGTTGTTATTGTTGTTGTCATGATGAGAGCTCCCTAGGGGTTTATATCCCATGCGATTCCATCTAGGACTTTCAACTTTCAATCTAGGACTTTGTGATGTGACCCTGAAGTGAGGGGGAAGCTCCCAATTATTCCAACAGAAACACACAACAATACCTACATGCCCCGCTCGTCCATACGTAATATATCCGTCAGGATCAAGCAATTGAAGCGATTCTCCCGAAGTCTGAGCACGTGACCAAATGCCGAAGTTTGGCATGACCACCGTATAAGTATCAAGCTAGGTACGTATGCTATACTATCAGATGGTTGGCACTGTGGGAAGGGGTTATTGTCTGCTCATATATTCCACCTGTGAATGGCGGATGCGTTTCGTATGGATAACGTGCATGACATGTACGTATTGTTGCGTGTTTCTGCATGCAGAGTTCGTCTTTTAACACATCAAAGAACTTGCTCTAAGATGGGTGTCGGAAACGAGCATTCCGTGTTGAGATCCGTTGTTTTGACGGATCAATGGCTATTCCGATCCATTGGTGGCTGGGATGTGGATGTCTTGTCCATAGCTTCCGCTGGTTAGCGCTAGCCTTTCTTCTTCTTTAATCAATACAACATGCTCATTTCAACATGCCGAACATCCCCCAACGTAGCCTCTAGCGCGCATTATATGGAAAGACCATCTCAGTAACCGGAAGTGTACTCATGGTTGGAGAAGTCGTGGACGGCGCATGGAACACTTCGTCATCCGTGGTCGTGAGACTCACCACTTCTATCGGCCGAGCCATTGATATCGCGTAAGAGATATTCCAAGCACTCTACCTTCTCGGGGGCCTAGATTGCTGAGCCATTCTGCCGTCTTTCTGTCGCTGCACTCAGCTCGAATAAACCAGTCAGAGATACAACAGCTGATGAGTCCGGAGGAAGGGGCCAGCGGAGGCCTAAACGGCTCTCCAGTTCTTGCCCTGCTGTTGCCTTCACAACTAAGCTCGGTCGAATGGCCAAGGGTAGGAAAACCCTGGAAGCGATCTTGAAGTGACCATAAAACAGAATAATGGGCAAACATGAGGGGCGTTACCCAGGGGGGCATAGTTGAAGGGTCTGTTAGTTGCTTCAGCGTATCGAGGTCGTCCTGAAGACTCCCATCGAGCCAAGATGATACCTCGAACTCGGTTGCGATAAGAAACCACCCGACATCGCCTATGCAGCCAATTAAGATGTGTCGGGGCATAAATCCCGTCATATAGCCAAACTTGAACCGTCTCATGAGATAAAACACCAGGCCGGTCATCATGGCGCTGAGACAAAATGACACAATAACGTTAGTGGTGGCGATCACGGCATCCGGTTTTTCCTCCCCAACAACTTCAGTGATCCCCGCAGCCATGATGTGGAAGGGAACCACCTCGATCTGGGCGATGTTGATTGACTACGAGAACGAGCAAAGAAGCAGGTGACTGACCAACCTAGAACCAACTGAACCCTTGGATATGCTTAGGGCTGAGAATGTGATTTGCGATACAATAGTACTGACAAAGAAAACCGAGATTCCAGCGGACCCTAGATGAGAGAAAATTGGCATTCCCAAAGGGAAGAGAACCATGCCTATTTACAATTCGCAACAGGTTTTTGTCCTCCAAGGTTAAGGAGACCTACAGTATAGAGTATCCAAACTATTGAGCAGAAGACCGACTGCGACGGCCGGCAAGGACGAGTCTGGTGTAAGCACACAGTTTTGCCAGAGTGCTTCTCGACCCCATCGGCTTGGATTGACAGCAACTGCAACACTATGGGTCATCCGTTCTTCCATCTTATGTCCAACCTCCACCAAACCACTGATCCATGGGCGTCTCGCTTGAGATTTTTGTCCCTCGAGATCCGGCATGAAAGACCTTCTGCCGCCCGAAGCAGCCCATGAAGCAGAGGATTGTGCTCTGTCATGTCGTGTGTATAATGGCTGGCCCGACGTTGTCCTGTCCGAGTTTGATTGTTTTTTATGGTAGGTGGAGGCATGTGGTTGGTCTTGCGCAATCGACTGGGGAGGTGACTTCTTGAGAAGTTTTGACAGCACCGACGGCCCGGCGGGTGCTTCAGTCTCACCATTTCGGCTTTTTGGCGACTGTGGCACGGAAACTTCGACGATAGAGTGAGTAGAGTGCGCATGCTTGACCGTGGATGCATCGTCCTCGGTTTCGGGTTCCACAGATTCTTGGAAAGAAATTCTGGCCTGTTGGAGAAACACCCGGCTCTGTTGGGTCTGTCCGTCTGAGAGCAGGTACGTCGCAAGCTCCGCGGTATCTTCCCGGACGGTTCGAGCGTTCTGAACACTGTCGGCGGGCACTTTTTGTTAGAGATTAGAGAAGCTCGGACAATGTGAGAGCTTATGCATGCCCACCTACGCTGTCTCGCACGGATCCGTGGATGAAAGATCAGATCAGCTCTCTATGACCTGGGGCAGAGGAAATGGACGACGACCTTGAGGTCGCAGTTGGAAGATGAGAGCCGTCGATCTGGTGCTGTGAAGGGTTCGAGGCATCCCCGTCGTGCAATTGCGGTGAACCAGATGCACAACATAAATGGATTTTTTGGACCAAGTCCATAAACGACGTAACGTGCTTCGAGAGGTGCAGGGCCCTTTCTCGAGCCATGATGGATGAAAACCTAAACGGCGCGAGACGTTAGCCATGACCAACTCCGAGGACCAACAACTAACCGACTCGTCACCATTGTCATTTTTTCAACTCCGCTCTCTTCTCTGTTCCTCTGAATGAAACCCCAAGCTGCCGTATGACCATCATCATCAGCGTCACAAACCCCGCCACGCCCTCCACTCTACTATTTCTTGGGCGCCTGGGTCACCTTCCGCGCCAGATCAGTTCTTTTCTCCCTCGCGTCGCGACAAACACCACACTCGCCCGAAACCACCTCGCTCGTCACCTTCGTCACGAACTTGCCACATGTGGTGGCGCAGGGCACCATCCCCACGGGCTGCTCGCCTACGCGCTGCCCGCATGCCTGACAGACGAGCGTGCCCAGGTTGACGAAGCACATGCTAGTGCCCCATTCACGACCGCAAGCTTTGAAAGGTCGAATTTAGTTGGAAAAGCATCTGTGTGCAACACAAGACTGGAACGTTGCTTGTTATTCCACAATGACGAAGATGCGTTTGGGGCCGCCACGAGGAGTTTTAATGCGCGGGGCCGCCATGGGCAATGCACAAGTGGATGGGGGAGGTATGAGCCCTAAAACTTAAAGTTAGGGACAAACGCAGTATCGGCTACTGGTCGATTATTCTCCACTTTGAGAATTTGGGTCTCGGCGGCGATAAAGATGGGGAGGCAGATGCTTCAACCTTGGCTGCCGATCCCCCTACCCCACCCACTATTCCCTCTCTGGACTGGTGAGAAAGAAGTGTGACCCTGTTTCAGAGCGAGCGCACGGATAGCAGGCTTGACCGGTCTCTTGCAAGCGTGAATGATCCACATGCAGTTCCCGCCCCATTATCCATCAAGCGCCATCCCTCCCAGCAAATAGTAAGCCAAGCTGTGTAGCCTCTAACCAGGATGCCAGATCGAGCACCCAAGTTTCGAAACCTGGTCACCTTTTCCGGGCGATTTCTTCCGAGCATGGCGTTTCAATGGTACTGAGACATGGGTTGCTATCCATTCATTTTTCACGTCCTTAATTTCCACCTCACCCTCTCCGCGGCTCGTCGAGGCCTGGTCGATCTGAGCAATTGCTCTACGACCTGTTTTCTATTGCGATTATATATTGCAGGTCAGTTCGTTTGCGACGGTTTGTATGAGAGTCAGTCTAGTAGCTTCTGTTACCTTCAGTCGTCCCGGGCTTCCATTGCGCGGTGCTTCGCTTACTGAGAGTCATCACTGGCATAGAAATATAGCCCAACGGTTATTCGAGGCGCTTCTAGATGGTCAGAGCCTCTTCTCAACTCTTCCTCCCTCTCCTTTGGCCATCAGTTGACCTTCCAGCTGTGATTTGTCAGCCTGCTTACTGGAGAATTGGAGGTATTGCGCAAAGACAGACCTTGGAGACGAGCTACTAGTGAAGCAGAGTCTGCCATGGCACAAGGCCTGTGGCAAACAAGATGATACCGTGCGATGGTCTGGTCGCCCGCGATCCAAGATTCTGATTGAGGTGGTGGGGGAACGACCTGGTCAAGTTTTGTATCGCCGATTAAGGCCAATACTGGGGGATCAAGAGCTGTGGAAGGTGGGTTGACAAAGCCTGAGAAGCCAAAGGCTAGAGACGTGGTGGTGCTAAAGTCGTCGGTCGCGAAACCGGCCGGGTTGGCCGGCGGCTCAAAACAAAGGAGGATCTCCTCGAGAAGATCTCGGTACGTATAGGATGTGTTCTCTTCGTGGAGATAGAACCCGGCAAAGTTGAAGCCTGCTGGACCGGCGAGAAGATGTACGTTCCACTCAGAGAAGCGCATTTGCGGGGTTACCGAAGCGTTGGACATGTTGATGATGTGTCATCAAGGGGAAGCCGGGCTCAAGAGCAGGTAGGCAGATCGACTATGAGACCAAATGGTATCAAGGCGACGTAAGGATTCTTGTTTTAAAGGTGCGTGGTGTCGTGGATTGTCATATTCATAGATGATGCCAGAGAGAAGATGGCGGCATGTGGATATCGAAAAGGCAATCACCACAGCAACCAACCACGTCACCCAAAACGGCCCCCGCTAGATTAACCGAACTTTTAGCGCTGAATGCCGCAAGAAATGCTTCTCTTCCTCTATTAGAACTATTTTTGCTAGCTTTATTTGTTGAAAAGTCATGTTATTGCTGAGAAACGTGTCCGGGTGGCGCCAAGATCTTTAGTCTATCTGGCGCCGCAGGCGCTGATGGTCACTTGTAAGTTGGCAGCCGAGTACTGCTTAGCAAGGCCTTGACTTGAAGCGCTGTTATGGAGGTTGGGTCTGTTGAGATGGTAGCCTGACTTCTCATGGAAACGCCGGAGATCCTTAACCCAGGAGAATCATGCCTCTGATCGCGTGCACCCTTGTTTCTACCCAAAAGTACTTGTGGGGCCTCTAGTCCGGCGTTCCCCGTGGTCGCTTCCGCTCCCACTGACTTGGAAAGGGGCCCTTGATTCGGGGAAAAAAAAAAGGTACTTCTGAGCAGAGGGGATTTCCACCAATTTAGAAGTCACTTCATTATAAGGATAAACCACTGATAATTGCGACCAGGGCGAAACCATGTATTTACAAAGGGGCATACAAGTGATATTAACACTCAATCTTCCTCCTCTTTTGGCACCGTAAATTCGCCCTGATTGACTTCAATACAGTCTTCAACTGCTATTTCCAGTCCATCAGCTTCTAATGTAAGCACCTCGCGAGCTGCACGGCATTCCCTTTCCTCCAAAGTGACGAATTTGACCGCCGAAGCAACAGTCTCAGCATCATACTCAGGGGGCCCACCTCTGAAGCCTGCGTTTGCATCTGTTGTGCAATCTCGTACTTGCGGCGATCTTCTTCACCCATGAGAAGTTTCATTCGTCGTGGCGTGCACACTCCAAAGCCTATGCTTCCGCTAGACATGATGCTGTCAAATGAGTCTCGCCCCCGTAACTGGGGTCCGGCATATGTTCCAGACTCTACATCGTCTGCACTTACATCCAGCTCGTCTGGATGTGCATATGTTCCTGATGCCGTCTTCTGACGGGCTGAGAACTTGCCATCAATCTTGTCTGGTGGCCGCACCACGCTTCTGGACGGTCAAGGACTGTTTCTGCGGCTTTGTACAAGTGAGAGCCCTATTTTATTGTTATTCTTCTGTTTCCAGGACTGGCATCTTGTAAAACATGTTTGCCCAAGTTGGAGGCATCGTTCATGCAAACATCTACCGTGCCGACGATAGACCTCATTGTGAGTTTTTGCAAGTATCGTTCGTGTAACCGTGGAACTAACTGGCTCTTCCTAGACCGCCGTGGCAACAAACAGCTTACGGCTATTTGCGCCAGCAACAATGTCATATATCTGCTTGCCAAGGGTTGCTACATCTGGCGGAACAAGCAGAGAGATCGCGAATGGAACGCTCTGAGCAGAGAGGTAAGAAAATGACCGAGTACATCTGGATTATGTTTCAAAGGCTAACAACGGCGTAGGAACAAGTTCACTACCTCGAGACTACGACCGATGCTGGAAGAAAACGCAAGGATTTCCGCTTTGCTCACTGAGTCAAGCTGCCTCATGGAACTAGTTGTATTTGCATTGTACCCTATGGGAGTTGATGAAAATATACCAATACGACGAACTCAGCTGGCATCTGTTCCAATGTTCCATCTCTACATAACCACGCCCCAAGTGGCCCGAGTCCAAAGAATGTGAATGTATCCACGACCAGGTATAGTCCCCAGATCTTGAACTCAAGCATTTGGGTCTGCAACCTCGGCATAAGTAGGCTCAGAAGACCCGAAAGAACGGACATGGCGTCGAGTTGCGCGACCCAGGCTCATGCCCACTTCGACCGAGATTTGAATGCGCTGCTTGCTCAACTCGGTCAGATCCTGGTCGAATTCTATCCTCTTCTCTTGAAATGCCACGATGATGGAGGAGCCGCCGAACTGAAAGTATCCCAGCTCGTCGCCCTTCTTGATCCCGGCGTCACCCTTTCGAAATTTCTCATGTATGCTGTCCTTGGTCAGAATGTTGCTGAGTAACGCATCGAGGCTGGTTTAACTTACACGACTGATCCCACATTGGTCGCCCCAATCGCAACAAACAAGACATCCCCAAACTCCTCGGTCTCAATAACAACGTATTCCCTCTTGTTTCTTGTCAAGATATCTACCTGGCTCTGCAGAGCAACAGGATCAACTTGATAATAGTCCCCCGGCACACTTCGGAACAGCTTGACCCTGCCGGTGACGGGTGAGTGATATCGGTGATAATCCTGGGGCGACAAGCGGAAGCTGGCGACCATTGCCTTGTCGTACTCGGACCCGAGCCGTGTATCCATGACAAGGTTGGTGATGCTAAAGTCGTGTCCCTTGATCCATAGCTTCTTTGCCTCTGCGACTGATGCATACGTGACTACTCGCGAGTCGGCGACAACTACCGCGGTCGCAGGATCGTCAGGCTTATGGATGGGCCTTGACTCGGAGGTATGCCTTCTGACAAAGAAGTCTTCGAATGTGTTGTACCTGTCAATGTCCGAAGGGTCAAAGTCATCCATGTTGATGCCATAGTAGTCTACAAATTTCCGGATTCGCTTCTTTGATTCTGGAGATGCCTCTTCTTTGCCTATGTTCATGTCAGGGACCTGTTCTGAAAGCACAGCTTGAGCATCTACCTTCTTCCAATGATTTGTTATGGATGTATAAGCGCATGGCATGCGTGGTGTCAAGCCATTCGGTCACATGGTTGAATAGGAGTAGGAGCTTGAGTTTCTTGCCCAGCGGGATGATTTCGCGTTCGAGTTTCCCAGTCTGTGAGTATAGGTTAGATTGTTCACGAGATGGAGGTGATAGCTCACTTTGCGGTTGCAAGAGAGCCATCCCCAATGGGCGCGCTATCGTCGGTTAGTGGCTTGGCTTGTTCACATGTCAGTTGGGGCTTTTTGTACCGGATGAAGCCAGGAAACAAGGTAGTCCAGAATGGCGTGTAACAAGACAAAGAGAAGCATGATAGCGGCGAAATGGTCTGAGGCTGTAGGAATTATCCAAGTAGGCTCTGTATGGAAGCATTTGGATTCTAAATGGGTACTATTTATTTGCAAAAGACACATATTCTGACTTCTCGTGACGTGCTACTGATGTCATGGACACGCAGGGCCAGAAGCTTTCCCATAGACATTCTGATGTCATGCTTGCGATGGAAATGCAGCAACCAAGATAAGCGGCTGTTAATTCAAGCTGTACACGACAAAAAAAGTCGGTCTCACTATCTGCTCGGTTGTGACGTTGGAAAAGTCAAGACGGCCCTTGGTGACGAGCCAATGCATGGAGCTCCCGTTGAGGGGAGATGACCATCGATGCCCGCCGAACCGACCGGGCTACTGGCTCCCCCCCACCGATCTTACGCCACATCTGTACCGACCTGGCCCGCATCGGCCCCATACACAACAGTAACGCTTGTGGTGAGCCTTGACTGAGGGGGTATTGGATTTCTCATCACCTTTGTCAGCCTGATGGAGGGTTACTCTTTTTATTTCCTCCTTCACACCCCACTTGGGGCTTCCGCTTATAGCGTCTGCTCCTGGTTTTTGGATAATCCTTTCTAGGGGAATACAATGAAAATGTGTATTTTGGTCTTGTCGTCGAGCCAATCGCGCGACCCAGGGGAGCCGGCTGAGCTCTGCCGGAGCTGGCTCAGCCGGTCCACCTTTCAGGGTGAGCCAGGCATCCACGCAGGTCTTGGCTTGAGACTTGGACGTAATCAATTTATGCTGTCGCGCATTGCTGCACTTGATTGGTTTCTCCATCACATCACGGTGGTCGCGTAATTTGAACGCGTGTTTTGAACGCGTCGCTTGCATTCACGTCTACCGCTTCATCTTTCCTCATCTTGAAAGGACATTCCCATCACCAGGACAATCGACTATCGACTTCTCTTGCGTCCTAATTGACTACGATTCGATTGCTCGCTGAGTGAAGGTATCTTTCGCCACGTCTTTTGCCACCACGGAATGCTCACTGGCCACAGCAGATGTAGACCCCGACAACGGCTCTGGCGATTGCAATTCTCTGGTAGAGACACTAGAGCACGCACGCGATGTTCCTTTAGCCTCCGGAAGGAGTCACTTCCGACGCACGTCACCCAATCGAGACGATGGAACCATGACGGGGCTTGCAGCTGTGACGCTTGCGGAGGACGACCAACAGTCTCTCCTCTCTGACCATTCACGACCTTTCACGACCAAGAAGAGCTTTGTTCGATCCTGTTCCGCTTCACTTCTTTACAAAATCCGCCGTCATATTGTTCACGTGCGAAAGGGCCTCGACCGTCATGGAAGGTTTGGGCGGACATGGCAGTGCGTGGGCCTGCGCGCCCTCGACATCGTCGATGGTGAAGGCGGGAACGACGGAAAGATAACAGGTCTAGATCACTGGCGCGGGTCTCTATCCAGTTGGGTCTGACTGAGTCGTGGACAAGCGACTGGCTGTTGAGCATCGGATTTGCTTCCGCGACCAAGGGCGGTCACCAAGTCCGTTGCAGACCTTTTGGGGAGTGCTCCAGCCTGTTGGGGGTGGAGGACTTTGTGGTGAATGGCTGCCCATGCTAGACGACGTGCGATGAGCCTTTCTAACCCCTTGCCGAGGCAAGAGAGTAGCGAGACAGGTCGCCACACTCGTGGCGTTGTGAGGTCCCTACGTCCAGGTTTGGCAATCATGACGACCTCCGCCTCCCTGAACGGTTTTGGATGGTGGCCTGCAAAGAGGCATCCTTCGAATAAGCGGCGGACGTGCGTCCCGATAATATGCCCCACAGCTCCAAGAATTTTGACTGTGATATTGTCCGATCCTGGGGAAGTGTTTCCCGTATGGAGGGTCGCATACTGCGCCTCGTCCAGGGAGATTTCCAGTGGAAATGTTATCGTTCTAGGAGGAGAGACTTGAGCCCAAGGGTCCTGGATATCATCCTCTGCGGTCCGTCGTTCCAGCGTGGCTCGTCGAAGTGCGTTTGCCTTGTCCATCTGGGTTTCATGAACAACGTCGCCGACCTGCAAGGGTGGCGGCTGGAAGGCCCCTGGGGATCTCAACCACCGGACGGCTTTGAAAACAGCGCTGCTGTCGGAGAAGCTGTCGATGAGCTTCCGCCAGTAGAGTCTTTTAGCCCGACGGACCACGCGATGGAAGTCCCTTTTGGCGATTTGGACCTCCTGATTGAAGCCGAGAGGGCAGAGTCGTCTGATTGCACGAAATGCCGCAGCGGCGCCGGCACACTCTTCCGTCCGCCAGGGAGCAGCACGTGCCCCCTTCCGTGTAGGTCGGCCGGCTGCCCTCGCTGCTGATTCTAGGAGGCTCACGAGCGCCGAGGCGAGCTCGTCAAGCTCCGATGGGGTCGAGCCAGCCGTGGGAAGTCCAGCGACCCCGAGCTCTATGATTCCGACGAATCGTTTGAGTTCGTCGTCTGTTGTCGCACGTATCCGACCCGGTTGCATCGGGGCTGGTCTTGCGTCAGGGAGGGTTAGGCTGAGTGTGAAGTGGTTAGAGCTTGTCGCGAGGTGATCTTCGATAATAGCCTCGGCGAGGGGTATGTTTGTAAAGGCAAGGTTAATGGTGTTTCCGTGCGGATTTGTCGCTATACCTGGAGTGTTTAGTAGGTCAAGGTTATTTTCTGACGACTAGTCCGCAATGTCTTCACCCCGGTTGGTGGTATGTCCCGTCTGCCAAGTATGGTGTCTGGCGTTAAAGTCACCGGCGACGAGGCAGCGTTCCGGAATAGGCCATCGTAGCGGTATGTTCAGGGCATCGCTCTCGTCATTCTGACGATAGAAGTTGACTATCGTCATGCCGTTGATTGTAAGCCAAAGAGTATCTCGAGTCTGAAAGGGCCGAATCTGGTCTGCTAGAAGCCTTGGGTCTCGTCGGATATATGTCATATCTCTAGGCCGAGTGTTATTACTATCCCATGTCTCGATAGGTGTGAATATGTCGTATGCCGGGTGGGTTTTGGTTAGAAAGCGGGTGTCTGTGTAAGTCGTCTATGGTTCCTGTAGAAGGATGATGTCGTATCGTTCGGAATCGGCTAGCGCTAGGGCGTAGTCGTGGGCCGGGGGGATCTCGCCGACGTTAGCCTGAAAGATCCTAAGCGGCTTTCTGTCGCTCCTGCGTGTCTGCGAATGTCTATTCCTGGTTATAAGGACGGGTGATAAGGACTATGCGGCGCTTTCTTGATGAACTAGGCCTAGGGTGCTCTGGTTCTTCCTCTGCTTCGGAGGTTGTGGCCACCATGATGCATGAGGGCGCTCTCGATGCGGCTGGACTAGACACGAGGGCATCTAACTGCTCTTGTGATGGGCTGATATCACTCTGCTGCGGCTCAGATACGCGTCGTTGTGGTTCTGGTCGCGGTCCTGGGTTGCGCTGACGGTATATTTCAGCACCTACTGCTCGGACATGTTCTCTCTGCTCTTTGGTCAGCCGGCGAAAGACGCCGTGTATCTTCTTTGGGCCGGCCGGGCACTTGTGAAAGTTGGCTTTATGAGGGCCAAGGCAGTTGACATATTGTTCTGGTGCAGCGCAATCATCTGGTGTGTGGCCAGTCTTGCCACAGCGTCGGCAAGGAGGCTGTCTGTTGCAGACACGGAAAGGGTGATAGTTCCAGCATGTTTCACACTGTCTGGGACGATCGGTTTTGTCGATAAGCTTGGCAACACGGCTGCTAAAGAGGGACTAGTATTTCTTGGTCGGTCTCAGGAAAGATATAAGTAAGGTCTTAGTCAAGGGGTTATCTGAGATATGCCGCGAAGGGCGTACATCAACAGGTTTAAGCCCCGTCTGGATTTCTATTTCGTCGCTGATAACACTTTCGCTGTCCAGTTCATTGCCATGGAAGTCGGTCAGTCTGCGAGGAAAGTCTGCGACCGCGTAGGTAAACCACTTCTTGTTAGTCTCTACTGCGGTGGCCCCAAAGTCTGATGCCCACTCGGCCTGCTTTTCTACAAGGAAATCGCGGGTCTCAAGATCGGTCGTCTGGACAGCCCATCCAGATTTGACTTGAAATACCTGGCGAATCTTATCCGAGACGGCACCGGGGTTCTCGCAGATGTGAGTCCGGATTGCGTAGCTATTGTGGGCTCTGGCCGGGGCTCCGGCTTCAAGGCGGATGAAGACACAGAGGTCCTCTCGGGGCGGGGCGGTAGTCGTCGGTTTGCCCCTGGCGACGGAGGGGGGCGGCCTGTTGGCGCTGGTGGGTTGGCTGGTTACATAGTATGAGCAGCAGGAGGCGAAGCGGCGACGCTGCTGTAGGTAGGCTTGGAGACAGACCCAGTACCGGCGAGCTCCCGGTTCCAGGAGTCCAGGAAGCTATTGGCAAATCGTTGAGCGAACTCTCTTTCCGGCCCGGTGGCAAATTCCCTGGCGGCTTCCTCAAACTTGGCGGGAGTGTGGATCCCCAGATCGAAGGGGTCCGGAGCAGCAGGCGGGTTTGTTGAAATGAGCATGTTGTGTTGATTTAAGAAGAAGAAAGACTAGCGCTAACCAGCGAAAGCTATAGACAAGAAGACATCCACATCCCAGCCACCAATGGATCGGAATAGCCATTGATCCGTCAAAGCAACGGATCTCAACAGGGTTCGCCGTTGACGAAGCCATCGCCGCGGCCTGCGGCTGCGCAGAGCGCAGATTGGGGCGTGTGTTGTGCACTTGTTAAGGATTTAGGTGTAGACAAAGCCACTTTCTTAACACTTGTATGGCCTACGTTTAAAGATGCTTTTAACGAGTATTTGAGGTTCAGAAACACGTTCAAAAAGTTAATAAAACC
The DNA here is from genome assembly GCA_037576055.1 of Fusarium sp. M6JPR69. NCBI lineage: Eukaryota > Fungi > Ascomycota > Sordariomycetes > Hypocreales > Nectriaceae > Fusarium > Fusarium sp. M6JPR69. The sequence continues at coordinate 13,162 of JBBEOF010005382.1, forward strand.
TCTCTAGTACTTTCTACTGCCGAGATTGCCCTTTGGCATATTTGTTTCTCATTTTACCCCGACATTTATTTACTCGGATGCACTTCATTGCGAGCGACAACTTAGTAACTCGATTCTGATTCTTCATTGGCCGGCAGGCTTGCTCGCGAGTTCCAAACAGGAGACCAGTCCCTACGGGCCCGCCGACGCCTTTCGGAACGAAGCTTACGGCATGGCTTGGAGGGCACATTGGCGTTTAAGTGATCTGAGTGTTGGGAAGAAGAAAGAAAAACCTGGTGTTTGAGGTCCTGCGTATACAAGCTGTTGGCAGAACTGAGAATTCCCCTTTAACTTCAGGATCAAGATTAAAGTTTGATGTCCTACGATTAAGGTTCAAAGGCCTCGACGGTGATCACTTGGAGATATAAATAATAAAGCCCCAAGCATTCAGCATCCCTGCGCAATCCACCAACAAGCGCTGTCGTGTCACAATCCAGTGTCCTTCTAACCTTTCACGTATATTGAATCCAGTATTTCACCATTGCGAAGACTTATCATGATTTCATGGCACCTATAGATTACTCGAAATGGGACAACGTAGACACGGATTCCCAGCCAGAGATGTTGTCTCCGCAGGCGTCTACGCCTAAAGCAACCCCGCCACCTGCTCCAGCCTCCTCACACTCGTCTGCATCCACTTCGACAGCAACACACGGCGCTTCGGGGCCCATCCAAGCCATCATCGTCCGGTGCGACGTGGAGAAAATCAGATACCCGCCTTGGTCCGCCACCACAATACCCGCAGACCATCCCGTTTTCTCGCATGCCGTTCCTCCCGTCCCAGGGTTCATCGAGGTGCCGCTGGTCCTCCACCGGGTAGGCACTCGGTCCACCAACCGTGCCGACCTCGACAACCAGATCGCCACGTATCTCAATATCGACGACGAGTCCGGGTTTGCGCCCCCCGAGTGGCGGTCCTATGTCGGCACCGTGGTGGTCGCGCGCAAAGACATGAAGCCGTTACTGCCGCACCATCTTGAGGGTGTGTGGATGTACTGTGACCGCATTCTGGACCTCTTCGGAGAGGGAGAAGGCGCGCCGAGAAGTCTGTACAATAGACAGGCCTTCGAAGAGTGGTGGAAAGATTATTATGAGGCACAGAAGGAGTTCCGTCCAGGGAAGGGAGGCGAGAAGGATCCGGATGATTGGCGGGCAGTGAGGTCGCCTTATGAGATGTAGGGGTCTTATTTCGCCCTAGGTGTGTGTCGGGCGATCTTTTGGATGGGTCTCACGCTGTCCTACGCATCGCCCCGTGTCGCATATCACCACTAGGTTCGTGCGACTGGATATGAAACGCGGCCCGTACTTTGGGGTTGTGTATCCGGTTTCACATCCAACTTGTCGCATCAAGGATTCCAATCCTAACGACATGAGCTTAAATAGCTCTGCCCGAACACATGGCTGTTCAATTTCTTTTGTTCTTTAGATAATTCTCATCAATTGGCTGGTGCCATCAATGATCCCTGTGGAGCCAATTGTCTGACATCCCGCTGAGTTTTGAAATATCCGTCTCGTTTTCAGACTACCTTCAGAATGATCTCACATGATGTTCCTATGTAGCGCGGCCCCGACCCTCATATATTCGTCTAGTTTCTACCGCCAGGTTCTTGAGTCTCTACATGCCATCAACTACGGTCTAATCCAACTTATTGCCGATGAAATCCCGGCGTCGTACAGGACTGAGAAGCTTAATGCCTCCAAGCGTCGTGCATCTGGACAGCTGCACATAGAGACTAGTAAAGTCACATTTAGAAGGTTCTCCGTTAGTCGTACGATTCCCCCGGAGCTCCAAGAGCACCTCTGCGAACGTTTTACTTTGGGCTTTATAGTCAGTAAGGGCAAATGCTGGAACAACGGGCAATCCGCGCCGACTACATTTGGCCGAGAAGAACTTAAAGCGCGGGTTAGCCGGATCGAGGGTCTATGAGATCGGCCTAATGAGTACCATTCCCGCTGGGAGGGTCGGGACGGCCAAGCTTTCTGTGTCTCTCGACCGTAAGAGTATGGCGAGAGGAGGGCCAAAGTACCGTAGAAACTCGAGAAATTCGGACGCTTGGCAAAGTGGGCCTGGCCAAATGCATGGCTGACCAATGGCTGCTCTGGAAATAAGGAGGGGATAAAAAAAGCCCTTGTGTGTCTGATTGGGCTTGTTGAGAGCGTGGCTGCGAGCTAGACTGTTTAATGTGCATAGTGGAGTAAAAAGTGGAAATGCCAAGCGTCCGAATTTCTCGAGTTTTGACGGTAAATAGTGACGTCGTCCGCAAGATAGTATCCTGGGTATTTATGATCAGGAATGACGTCTGCAGCGGTAAACTCCGCTCCATTCATAATCCTTAACCCGGTGTAGATGTTCTTGTTCACAACTACGGGCATCCCCTGGGCATAGAAGAAGATGCCAGGGGCATTGCAGTTGGAATTGTCTCCTTGTTTAATGGTGTGGGCGATCTCGCCTTTGGATAGCGTGCTCCTTCGCCAGCTGTGGGTCGAGACGAAGACGGAGATGTGTCTCTTATTAAAACGCGCCTAGTCTACAATGGCTTCCATATTGAGGCTCCAGCGGTTACGGTTCAGCGGCGTTATGGCGCGTAAGCCGGTGTGGAAAGCGATTCGGGAGTGGTCAACCAGCTTAGTGTTAAGCAGGTGGAGGTCTTGCTCTGTCTGGAGGCCGGCCCGTACTCTATCGAGAAGAGTGCCCAGCTGTGTATCATCCCGTGCGCGGACTTGTTCTTCAAGAAGGGCAACAGTTTTGAACATGTGCCAAAGAGTACAGCCCTGGTGGTGAGAAATGGACCCTTGGCTGAGGGGGACGAGGGCGGGGTCCATCGGTTTGCTCACGAGGAGGCTTGTCTCATGCACCGGGGCGAACTAATAGAAATCCCCCATCAGAAGGACAACAAGAATGCCGTCAAATGGCCTATCGGGGCAATCGCGGAGAGACTAGAGGTGGCGGCTGACGTCGTACAGAGTGGCTCCCCCTAACATACTGATCTCGTCGATAACGAGGACGAGCTTCTGCTTCCAGGCCCATTTCTTGGCTTCCGGGAATGACAAAGGTTGCTTCCTGGAAGAGAGGCGGGCATCCAGGGCACAAGCTGAATAGACCGTCGTCCCGCCGATCTAGGCCGCAGCACTGCCTGATATACCAGTAATCTGAATAAGATATGATTGGCCTCTCGCCGCGAACACGTCCTTCAGAGCATCGACAATCCTCGACTTTCCCGTACCGCCCGGCCCGCCCGTATACTGGAGATATTGCCCGGCCAAGTCCGGATCGTCAGTGTATTTGCCCAAGAAGCTGCAGACGAGTTGGAGAACCATGCTCTAGAGATAGTTGAGCGTATAGTTAGAAGCGGCAAGGCGTCCCAGTTCCATGAAGCCTATTGCAGAACTGACGTCGACAAGGATTCGAGGCACGTCCATGGCTATGTCTTGATTTTCAAGCGGAAAGGGAATTTCCGTATCATATTGCCGAGCCAGGACATCATCTACATCGATGTTGCCCGCGGAGTGCACAACGCCCTGGAAGCAACCCTCAATCTCATCCAGCATTCGGAGATGCAGCATATCCTGGGCCTTTGCCGCGGCTTAAACATCCTCTCTAGAAGGAGTCAGATATTGGCATAAGGGACTGCCCTGGTTACGGCGAATTTGCTGGTAAAAATCTTCGTGACGTTGGACAAAAGGCTGACCCTCTTCAGCACTGTTGTTGAATTGCGCAGTGATGCTGGGTGTGATTGATAAAATCAAGGTTGTTATTATTATTGTCATGGTGAGAGCTCCCTAGGGGTTTATATCCCATGCGATTCCATCTAGGACTTTCAACTTTCAATCTAGGACTTTTTGATGTGACCCTGAAGTAAGGGGGAAGCTCCCAATTATTCCAACACGTCTTGGGCTTGACTACTTTGCCTTTGATTGGATGCCGGCTCGGCTCTCCTCTGCTGTTGGTCCCACCACCCAGGCTGAGTAGTCGTCCACAAATGCCATCGAACCACCTCTTGCATTGATTCTTCTCTGCACCAAATCTGCATTGAAGAACAGAAACAACACCGGCGACAGCGGTGATCCTTGCGGGAGACCTGCCTGTGGCAACTCCCGTAGCAGTGACGTGTGCCCATTTACTACCACGGTGGCCGTTCGTCCAGAGCAGAAGGCGTCGACCCATCTCACCAGTCCACCAGGTATGCCTCTCGCCTTCAACCGTTCCAGTAGTCGCTCTTTGAACACTCCGTTGTAAGCACCCTTGACGTCGAAACTGATCAGACTGAGCACCCTGCCGGCCCTCCATGCCTTATAGATCTGCTCCTGCAGCTATATCAGTGCTTGTTCGGCTGACCTTCGCTTCCTCGCCCCAAAGTGGTTTGTGGGCAACAGTCCATAGCTTTCCACCGCATAGGATATCCGTTCTGCAACGACTGCCTCGAGTATCTTGCCCAGTGTTGACAGCAGCGATATCGGTCTCCATGCCTTGGCCACTGTGTAGTCTCCCTTGTCGGCTTTCTTTAGCGGGATGATTTTCGCACTCCTCCACTGGTGGGGTACCACCCCATCCCTGAGGGATGTGTCGAAGAGGTGCAAGACACGGTATCTAACCACTGGCCAAAGCTGTTTCCACACCATTGCTGGCAGACCATCCTCTCCAGGCGCTTTCCAAGGTTTCGCTGTTAGCACTTTTTCTTCAACTTCCTCCATGGTGAGGTCTGGCATGTGCACTTCTCTTCGTTGCAGTCGCTTGCCTTCATCGTCAACCCTTGGAATAAATATCGACTTGCACAATGGGCAGTCGACATGGTGCTTTTGGAACCAAGAGTCGATGCAGCTCATATGAAACAAGTGTTTGCAATTTCAATCGTCGGACGTTGTCTCCATCTACTAGGTGTCAGAATCGAGGCTCTGCCACAATTCCAGGACGTGAGACCAAGGGTCTAGATGCATTCCAGCAGCCGGGCAAGCGGACAGATAAATTAGTATGTAATTAGGGGATTGTAGTAGTACATAAACCCCGGCGGAGTCACCCTGGTTGGACCTCGTCAGGCAGATCAATTCAATACCCTCCTTGGCCCACATATGCACCTTGATCCTCCAATCTGAGAAGGGGAACCTAAGACGCATCATCAACGATTTTCACTAAAATCATCATATGAATCATTCTGCAGCCGTCAATAAGCCCTCAATCAATCCCTGCAGAGGAAATAAATGCCTATGGCGACTGTAGCTTTATTAATGAAGCTAACAGCCGCCACGAGCATGAGTGCGACAGCACCCGGCGCCCCGTTTTCCCCCCTTCTGACACCCGAGGCTTCAATTTTCAACCTTTCGCTGTAGAAAGGCGCGATCTCAAGGTCAAAGAGCTGCCCCAGAGTCCGCTAAAGCTATTCCAATACTTTGTGCCTCCATCCCTCGTTGAAAGCTGGGCTCAATACACCAACAAATGGGTCGATAGCCTGTTAGAGAGAGGCGTCATTGATAGCGCTAACCATGAACTAAAAGACGGCTCACGATTGCGAGAGTGGAAGCCAACTACCGCGGCAGAAGAATATATCTGGCTTGCAATCCTGATTTACCTAGGAATACACAAGTAAATCGCGATTGAGGACCATTGGAAGGCCCCTGAGCTACAGGATCAGTGCCCTGAGCACTCTATCATCAAGTTCATGACATATAACCCGGATTCAACTCATTCACCGCCACCTTCGCCCTTTTGACCATACTAAATTCGAAGATGACGAATGCTTCCCAGAGATCTTCCAATGCGCGCAACCGTGGTCTGAGCATATACAATAAGCTACAACTCAGCTCTGTGAGCCAGGCTCTCATCTAGCTGTAGATGAGGGCATGATCCGTTATACAGGGAGGAACTCAGAGGTCACATATATACCGGGTAAGCCTACTCACATGATGATGAACAGGGGATAATGGAGTGTGTAAACGTCGGCTCAATTCGTTGGCGAGGCTCTAGAAGTGGTTGCGGAGCTCCCTTGCGCTGCAGGTGCCAGTGCTGGTGAAAGTGCTCAAGTGAAAGGACTTGGCCCTGCTCTTGCAAGGATTTTAAAGTGTGAAGGCAAGGCCGTCCATGGGATCTGGTAAAAGACCCCGTGCAAGTCAATGGCGGTGGAGGATCTTTCCTACTCAGCAACTTCCGTTGCTCCTCCACCTTTCTCAGGGCTTCATGTGATACCCAGCCATGCACTGCAGCATACAGCGGCCCCGAAAGTTCAATAGGGGCTCGAATCTGCTGTCGGGCTTGGTTCGATCTCAACTCCGACAACTGGTTGAGCAGTGTCGCAGGTACTGCTGGGCCATGAGGATCAAATGAGCGCTTGATTTTCTATCTAAAGGAGTGACGAGAGTCAGTCTCTTATACCTGTGTTCAGTCTGCCGATCTCATAGGCAGCAGGCCGTTGCCTGATGCTAGTTATGGTGTAGCGTTCACGCTGACCGTGAAGCTATTCACGATGGTAGTGATCCTTGCCCCTGACAAATGGATACATTTCCACCCATTCCACATCGAAGTTATTAGTCAGCATCCATATCCACGCCATATTCACAAATGTGTCGTGAAGTGTCGTGGATTTGAACCCTGATTTTCACTGTGGGTGTAAGTTAAACTAGCAGCAAAAACATTACATGCATCCCGGAACCCGCACCCCACTGTACAGATAGCCGACCATAACAGATAGCACTAGGCCACTGTACTAGATTTGGGTCGAAGAAAAATCTCTTGAAATACTTTTCTTTATCTTCTTTATAACTTTTGAAAGGTCTGGTAACCGCTTGGCGGAGATTCAGGCCGTTGGCGGATGTCTGGTGTTGCGAACCCCGCATCAGACGTCATTGTCGTCATGGAAGGCGAACCCGATGTTACAGGCGGGGGATATCATCGCCCCCAGCGCAAAAGGACCAGAACGGCGAGGGCGTTGGAATCCGAGCAGAAAAAAGGCGATATGGAATGGCAGGAAGAGGAGAGCAGTGAGGGA
>JBBEOF010005383.1:0-20089 GCA_037576055.1 Fusarium sp. M6JPR69
CAGGCCAAAATGGCAGCAAGCGCAGTTGTAGAGCTAACGGGACTCTAACAGATGCCAAAAGAGAGGGATTCAGAGAGTTGACCTTTCTCTGTGACGCCTGTTCCCAACGACACTAAGCTTCGCGAGCTCTTGGCATCGCCTTTAGGCGCTCTTTCCTATGTAGTATTTCCGGCTTCTTTGAGCCTCGACTTTCCGGCTTTGCGAGCCTTAGACATTCTCGGCTCCGTGCCCTCGACTTCCCGTACGACCGACCTCGGCAGCCCCGGCAGCCCAGACAACACCAGCAGCCGCCAGCTACTCGACCACTTGGGCCCTCTCAGGCCCTCAACATACAGGGCCTCAATCACCCCTTGTCTTCCGTAGCTTCATGCTGCATGACCGACCTCTGCAGTTATGCACTGCCCAGAGATTTTCTTCCTTCTGCAGCTACGGCTGCTGCCTGGAGTACAACCGGGCTGGACATTTCTGTCTCACCGCCTCGAGATAGCACAGACACAAACCGCTAGGTCGAAGTCGTGAGCCCTGCCCTGGGATAAGGGTTCTCTGATTGACATTCCCACTCGATACCCTTGGAACTTGGCACAGTTTCGTTCGAAGTAGGCTTGGTCGGATTCCTCATCGTACATCTCACAATTACTACCGTTCTTGCTGGGCTTATTACTCCGCATACCTGACTCTTTGATGCGCTCACAGGTATTCCCTTCCTTCAAGACAAGCGTGATAGCAACCCTAGACCAAAACGACCCAGAATCATTCTTGAGGCGTCAAAATATACATGCATACATCCCTGAGGCGTCGAGAAAGTTGTGTCTGGAAATCACTGGGCGGTTTTGTAGAGCAGCGTGCCACCCAACGTAAAGTTCAAGATCGACGACATCGAGAAGGAGTGGACTTGGGGTTTTTGGGTGGGTTGGCTGACGAAATGACAAATTGATTGGCAGCTCCAGATTTGACTAGGAACCTCATGCCGAGTAGCTACGCTGACCTGCAGGACGTCGATATATTCTCGTAGTCAGACGGCAACACGCTTACCAAAGACCATGCTCTTCGAAATTGAGTGTATTCACTACCTACACAATCCGCTTCGTCCGTACTTCTTCCAACAGAATGCTATCCTCAACCGTCAGGAGGACCTAGTCTCGGTCTTTCGAGTATACCCTGATGCCAACAGTGCAAACTGCATTCCAAGGATCAGACAACTCCTCTTCGTCCGAGTCGCAAAGATCATCACTCGAAGATTCACTGAACTTGCGCCGCCTCTGTCCCTTTTGACGAGGGTGCGCTGCCACCTCTGAAGGCTTGCCTATGTCGTCGTCTCTTGGTTCATGGGTCATGTCGTCGCTGCTGTATAGCGCCTCCCAATCGTCCACCGGCGAGTCCGAAGAGTCCTCCGCCGCGTCGTGCAAGGGTTGTACTCCATCTCCAGCCCTGTACAGAGATCCGACGCTATGGGCTTTCTCCGACGGACCGACGCGGACGAATTTGCGACAATGTCACTTCTTGTCTCCTTGACCAAGCCCATTTTCTTCTCAGTTGACTTGGGCTTCTGCCAGTAATGCCATCTATGACAGAGGGTTTTCCTTCCTTTCCACTGGCGCACGGCAAAGAGAGCGCCTGTAGGGTGATGTGCTGGGAACTATGCAAATCTTTCGCCAAGACCTTGTCGCTATTGCTACTCGTTTCGAGCCCCTCATTCAGAACGATACTCCCGGGACCTTTGTCATTACTCTCCACTTCTCCGGCTCCTCCTGTTTGGATGAAGCGATTTCTTCCTTCCAGGCCAACTTCTTCCACCCCGCTCCGTGGGCCATCGGGAACGGCTGGCTCAGACTCCAGACTTCGCCGCCGACTTTTCTCCAGGTTCTTCTTATTTTATTTCTTGGTAGCGTGGCGCCTAGCACTGCGTTTAGCCCATTGTCGACGACGCCCTTTCTGTCGGTTTTCGGACGCTTTTTTTTTTTTTTTTATTATTTTTTTTATTTTATTTTTATTTTTTGAAGATTTGTCTTGACGCAGCTTGGCAACCTTATTCAAATAGAGCAAAGCTTTTCCAATGAGCTAATTAGATTGTAGGCATGGCCCACTTGGACAAGCTTGTCGTTCTCAATCCTCTCAAGGCATTCTTGCCGGACAACCTCTTCGATCGCTTATCACTTTCAGGTGGACGAGGTAAGTTCCTGGTGAGATGTCGGGGATGTCCACAGACACTGACCAATTCATCAAGTAGTTGCCGTGAGACCGGGCAATAAACCTATCGGCATTAGGGCTATCTCGGGAAGGGAGGCGGAAGTGCAGGTGGAAAGAGTACTGGCCGTGCAGTCCCCCAAAATAAATAGCGGTGATCTAGTTGCGATACTACAACCACGAGAGGTGAGCTTTGTGTTACCTTAATGCGAAACCGTTCCTGGTAACTAGTCTTCCAAGGGACGTCCTGAACCTCTATGGTTCATTCCTTGGAGCCATCGCTCCAGGGGCCTTCCCAGATGCCTTCGCGAGCATCGCCCCAAGGGTTGCGTAACTTGACCAAACGGTGGCCATTCTTCCGTGAACGCGCTTCCAGGACGATATAGGCATGGGCCTCGGCGATGCCGTCGCGCTCACCCTTTCCGTTTGCTAGATAGCCAGTGGATGCGCCGAAGAGAAAGTCTTGGTTGACTTTGGACATTTCCTTGTGTCAGAACAGCTCTGTATCGAGGATATCAGAAGTGGCCAGTTCCGTGTTGACGCCACCGGGCAGGTCCTCCGAGCCTTCGCCAGTCCAGCCACCGGCGAGAGAAGAATAGCCGCCGTGCACTTTCGCGTACCCCTTCTCGATGAGAGGCACCCAGGTCTCGTTTTGATCTCTGCGCCGGGCAAAGAAGAGAGATTTAGATACTGTCCGGTACCTTTTCCGATACAGGTTCTCGGTGCCGTCTTGGCCGACTTGTACCAACAGATCTCTCTGCGTACTCGGAGAGTCCCAACAGGGTGATTTGAGGTACAGCTTGTCGTCAATGATGGAGTATATCCACTCCCCATCTCGGTAAAAGACGAACCCGTAGACGCCGATCGTCGTGCTGTAGCTAACGCACGTCCGCTTGACAGCGGTGGGGGTGTTGGCAAGAGCAACTAAGCCCGTCATCAACCAGCAGTCGCTCAAGTTGCCCTGCGTAATGTCGCCACCCTGGATGCGTTCCATGAATGTGGGCTGCTCGAATATCTCGTGGACTCGCTTGACGGCCTTGGGTACTTTGTCCTCCGAGCTTGACAGAGACACGGCGCTCAAGTCGTAATTTTCTTCACATAAACCACTCAGACAATCTCCTTTCTAGTGCTTCAAGTCCCAGTCCTAGAGTAAGGCCAGTCATCGTTGGAGAGCCGGGGGAGAAGGCGAACTGACCAGATCCCAAGTTAGGTCACGCTACCGCATATTGACACGCTTGCATTCGTCAACAATCTTTTCGACTTTTCTTCGACATTCTACGGCGGCTCAGGCATAATCATCTTGTAGCAACTTGTTCGACTGACAAATATTGAGGGCGCCCGGGTCCGAGTCGGAAGGAATGACGTTAACGACTTGATTAAACTCCCGTTCAGAGAATCTCGTCCATATACGGTCGACTGACGTCTGCGATGACTCGTTCTTGTCTCTTCTACTTTTCCCTCTGTGCGAAGAGATGCTCTTAGTACCCCTCCCTCCCCCACCCCCGGGCACGTCAGAAGTGTGAGGGCTCATTGCGTTGGTGTCGGTCCTCATGTGGGAATGTTTGGTTGCTAGTCCATTGGTGGGCGATACCTTGGCGAAGTAACAGTAAGCTGCGATAGATATAGTATGCCAAAAAGACATTGAGGATGAGTTGCTCTGGGTAGGGCATTCGAGGTTATTAAAAAGGAGCGATGCAGGCATGAATAGGTCGCTCGCATGGTCTAGACTACACTGGAACAAATAAGACGCAGTCTTGTTTCGGTCCTTTGGCACAACCCAGAATGGTGTCTCATCCATCACCTTTGGATGGGGACCTGTAGTCTAGCTATTTTTGCCCGCGACGTTGCCTCCTTGCGTGCTTTGAATTGGCCATCAAGTATATCTATGTTGGTGCCTCAATCTACGGACGCTTTGCGACTGCATCTTGACCATATCAAATATTTTATAGCGAGCTAAGTGATGGACTTTAAGATCATCGCAAGGGCGTCATGAGACTAGGGCTTCGAGGCGAGCTAGGCATAGATATATGAATGTATTATTGTTGTTGGTAAGTTCGGCAGTCTCGGAAGAAAAGATCGAATTCCAAAGGGGAAAAGAACCTTGTCATGGCCAGGTGGAGAATTGACAGTCGGCAGCAGGCTCGCCTCGAGTCGGCGGGGCATTTTCTGAGGACATTGGGACGACGCAGATGGTATTCGGAGAGCATCATATTCACAGGCCACAGTTGGTTGGACGCGCCAATTACAGCCTATTCTCAATCGAGTCGTCTGTCTATTAGTGATGAAGTTGACTAATGTACGTGTGTAGGATAAAAAGACAGAAAAGCAACAAGTTAGTTATAACAAGTTGCTCTGCTCTTCGTCAGACGTCTCAATATTGACCCGACTTGTCGCAAGTTCATTCCACAACGCCTTGCCCTCGGTCGTGCTGACCGTTCTTGGCCACCACTTGTCGGTAACTTGGTCGCCACCTGCGTATCAATATCCATCGTGTCAATCACGCACCCACTCTCAGTTTGAGCCATCCTTCCTTCATTCCGCAGGTGGGGTGGTTTGTTAGGGGCTGGCCTGTCGAAGGTTATACGGCAGATCTTGGACTCTGATACTATTTAGTCCGCTTCAGTAGAGGCACGTAATTGCCATTTTGAGTCCCGCCAAATCTGAATGTCCCATCCAGAGCGAGGAACAACCCCTATAAAGCGACCAGGCTCAGATCTGAAAAGCATGTCATGGGAGCTTACACAAGCCCGAGTCTCGTTGGATTTCAGTCAATTCCGAGTTTGGGAAAACCGTATTACCTGACACAAGTGTCATAGGGAACGACCGGGTGCCAACGGTTCTAGGTCCTTGTTGTAACGAACCTGTTCCGCTTTGCCGTTCAATCATAATGATAGAGACACCAACGGGACTCTTCGAGCCGCTACCGAACGAGATTATCCTGCACCTCGCTGGTCTCTTGCCAATCGCAGACGTTGTATCCCTGAAGCGCGCAACACATGACCTCTTACCGGTTCTGGCTGAACGCATCGATCCGTCTCGATACCTCCAAAGCACAGGCCCTTTTGCCGACAGCACCGAGTTATTGGAGGTAATGGCAAGACACGGTGCAGTGCTTTCCGGATCTAGAGCTCTGGAATACTTTGTTCCAGGGTCTTCCACAAACGATTCCGATTGGGATTTCTATGTGCCCCCTATACTGCCATCGATCATAGCAGTCAAGAATGCCCTGGAGAAGTCGGGTGTGACATTTGAATCCAGCCTTGAGTCGGCCGCCCGACAGTTGAGAGAGAAGTCAGAAGTGGTTTTGAACCAGAACCAGATCGTTTCTATCGCCTACGAGGCATTCTTTAACAAAAGTTCATGGTCGATGGAGCAGCGGATAGTGATCAATAGCGTCCGCTACATGTACCCAGCCTTAAGGGATATGACAATACACATTGCGAGAATGGCTCGGTCGGCTGGATGGAGGATCTCATTCCCATCTTCATACGGGAGGGCGGCCGTGTAACTTTCCTGCAGCCGCACGAAGAGATCACACATGTATATCCCGAGAATGTCGCGTCAAAGGTTCTCTCTGGCACGGCCCATCGGAACGGAAGTGCGGTGTCCGTCCGGTTAGTGGTCGGAACAATCGATCGTCGAATGACCTCAATCACCGATGGCTTATCGCAGACGGTGTTTGGGAGCATTTTGTCTTTCTACGGAAGCCACGTGCAGTGCATGCTGAGCAAGCATATAGCTATACATCTGTATTACCGTCTTGCATCAGGGAAGCGCGCATTTCGTTGGCAAGTTCCTGAAGCTGTCCATCGAAAGGCGGAAGATGCCGTAGAAAAATACGTCACTCGCGGATTTCGGTTTATAACAGCGTCTGACAACGGGGAGGAATGGACTTTTCGCTCTGCCCAAGACAGTGACTCGTTCTTGATCGAGTTTGATGCCTGTGAGCACTATGTGCCTACTTTGTCACAAATCAAGGATTTGCGATGGTGTCATATGGGCGAGATGATCCAGATGTCTCCACACCCGAGAATGACGGATTCGCGACATGAGTTGCTCCGTTTTGGCATCGTCAGTAGGTAGAGATACTTTGCCGAGGCGACCCCCAATATCGACCATAAGGTACAAGCCACGCGCTAGGGTATTGCAGAGTAACTTAGTTACAACCACTACAAGATAATCTCTTTTGATGAAAAGCGCGGAAAGTTTACCTAGAACGCGGCAGAATGGCCAACCATGTGACCGTATTTTGAAAGCCTCGAGACTTCTGATCATTGTATAGGCGTGTTTTGATAACAATAAGGGAAAATGAGGCTGCAAAAACTGTCCCTGCATGGCCGTTTTCAAAGACCAACCGGGCGAACCGACCGGCCAGGCCTAGGGTTGGCCCCGATAGCGATCTTTAATGACAAAGGTAGCACGGTAAATACGGCTTACGACGGCTTAATACTGAGTAGAAAATAATCCTTAGAATCACTAAACATCGATGGTACAAGCAGCTGGACCAGGGGCTGATTATTTTCTTCTGGCGATTTGCGAAATGAGAGCTTTCTCTCACAATGAGGCTATCATAGGCATACTAAGTCTGGATGAGATACTTGACTCCTAGATCTATTACCAAATAATCCAAGATCTCTAGTATAAGTAATAATCATCCACAAGGTATGATTACAACCCCTTTGGCACGAAACGTCCTACCCTCCCTTGGGCCGCTAATGTTGAAATGCTTCCATCCATCTGCTTCAGTACTTTCCAGTTCGATGCCTAAGAAACGATGTAATACTGCTATGGCTTCATCCACTCGGCTAGTTTTTCGATCATGGCATTTGTCCCAATATGCAGCGATTCGGTGTTTTTTTTCACTCGCGCCATCATGTCCGATATTTCATCGAATTGGCTGTCAAGCTTCTGGGTGGTTTGATCTTCGCTGTCCCCCTCCCATTCCATATCATACGCCAGTTGTTGAACGGAGAACAAACGAAAACCAAGATCCTCCATGAAGGCTATGGTTTCTGCTATCGTGTCTCTTCGCTCAAGTAGCACCGATTCCGATACGAGACGAGTTGCGGCTTTGTTTCGTGAGCATGTAATCAACATAAAGTCGTTTACCGATCGAGCATTTTCCCAATCGTTGCTAAGCGAGCTGAGCGACTCTTGCAGAGTCCTAAGTCGGCCTTGAACGCTAAGCAGGCGTGGCGCGGATGGCTCAGAGGAATCAGCAAGTGTTGACATGTCGAGCAATGGCAGATTCACAAGGATTTACTGTGCAGACCTGACCACTTGCCAATGGCAGCTCTCTGGGTTCTTTTATTCTCCAGGCGGGCCACTATTTAGGATTTTATCATACTTTGGACGTGGAATAGGCGGGAATTGGACAATATAAGCAGAATCCGAGATCGCAAGGCGCTATTTGGCCGTAAAAATCGGTATTTCTGAGCCGTCCGATCTCCCTTCCGAATGATATTCGGCGCGCTTATCTCTAGATAGTCTGTTTGGAATGAGGCTTGTACAGTAGAGTATCTGGGAATGAAACAACACATAGCCACACTATCAGCGTGAAGTTCGGGTCCGACATACCTATGTGGACCACAACAAGGGTCAACTCCATTCCAGCCCTGAAGACCTGCCGAACAAAAGATTAATGATAATCGGTCACCACAGAGATCAAACGAAGCTTGAGGCGTACGCATCCAGACCCGGAGGGGTTCCATCCACCCATCGTGCAACGAATTGTACAATACTGTATTAGATGGTGCCTTTTGTTCCCACGTGCTTCATGGTAGGATTTGAGTGGTGTAGTTGTCACTTATTTACCAACTATGGACAGTACTACAGTTATAATCGATCCCATAAAAGCCAGGCGTTGGATGAAGATACTCTCAAGAGCAACTTAGAAAGCCCTCTCCCCAGATTCTTTTTTGTTGTCCCTCTATTTAGGCAATTGCATGGGAAAGCGTGGGAAATGAGAGCACTCGGACTTCTTTCAGAGCTTACTTTGTCATGACCCAATCTTGGCTGCTTTGCGTCGTTTCTGCGCGGCATAAACCGGGAGAAACACCCAAAGACAGATGGCAGCACGTAACGTCTTACGAATCACTTTGTGCCAACTGAAGGTGTCTTGTTCGTTACGTGCACGGCGCCGCTCTATGCTATTGTCTCAGCACCGAATTGCCATGTTATATCGGAATTCAAAAACCTTCCGACGGGTTGTCGACTAACCTTTGACCGCATAATAGCAGAATGTGATTAACAGCAGACTAAAGATGACTGCGGCGATAATAATTCCAACCCGTGCTGCATTAGACAAAGAGCCTTTAGATGGCCTAGATTTGCTGCTATTTGTAGCACCATGCGCTGAATGCCCTTTAGATTTCATCATGGTCGATCGGCAAGGAAGATGGAGTTAGGGGTTCGTAAACTCAAAAACCGTATTGTCTAGCTGTCATCGCGTTGGGAAGTTGTTGATCATTATATTTTTTTGGGAGACACATCAGGCTCTTGATTTTACGACGGCCTTAGTACGCCAATGTTCTCCGCAGACGGTTTCGTCCTAATCTTGGAGAAACAATTTTGGCCCCCCGGCACCTTTTCCGTTCCGTTTCTCGTATTTACGGCGCAAAGGGGAAGAAAGAAGGGAAGAATGAAAGAAAACAAAAGAGCTGAGTATTCTGCTTCCGTAGTTGAAGTTCTTGCCAAGAACGAATTTGGGGATGACTCTTTATTTTTCTATCTAATGAGGGTCTAAAGGTTAGTCTTTTATAGTTGAAGTCTGTTGCCAGAACTGACACTTCTGTGTGTTTGATCCTTCGGATAGTCTCTATCCGGCTCGGATAGGCCCTATCGGTGCGACACTATTGAATGAGCGACCTGATCTTGACAACACCTGTCATGTTACCCAGCAACCAGCTTTGTCAATTTACTCATCTTCTTCATCTGCCTTTGACTCTTTGCGTGCTCGGTATTCTATGTGCTTCTCTAATTATTGCCTCCTGTCAGAGCCTTTCGTGGCAATGTTCCTGTGCCACTAGTTCGACCGCTGACGATGTTGACCATGGCTGGCATCAGCCGCCTGATGTTCATTTCAGCATATTGAACCTCCAAGTATGAGCTCCCGTACAGCGCCCGCGGATCTTTCTTGATGAAAGGTAAAGGATCGCAAAGCGTATCGGTCCTCCGCCATCTTTTTTTTTTTTTTCTTCCTTCTTTTTTTTTCCCTTGTGAAGGATAGCTGGGCAAATCAAGCTATCGTGACCTTGGCCTTTTAGGGCTTCCTGACGGTTACAGGAGGCAGCCTTGAGTGGATAGACTACATGGTCTTCCCATCATTCTGAGCTAGACTATTGGGTGTGACATTGATGAAATCTGCCCAGTCAAAGTGTGACGCTGGAGTGGCAGGGACGAGATTGCCGCTGCCGAGTGGGATGACTGACGGAACCGGGTCTGGATTATTTGTTTCCTGTAAGGCAGTAGACGGGAACCTTGTGTTAGAAGTGGGGCAAGGATCACGACCATCGTGAATAGCTTCATGGTCAGCGTGAACGCCAGATCGCAGGCAGCAGCCTGCTGCTTGGAAGATCGGCAGGATGAACACAAGTATAAGAGACCGACCTTCGTCGTTCCTTAGATAGAAGAAGTAAGCTTCAATTCAATCTCTTCTGGCTACACCCGATGTTGCACACACTCAACCTCCGAGACTTCACACTTTTGCCGCTAGCACAGTGGGTTATTTTGTACAGCAGCTCGACCGACGGAGCAAATGCGGACGCACGTACACCAGTATTGATCCCCCGTCTGTTCAACTTCTTGCCGTCCATCGCGCGATTTGCCACATTTTACCTCTCAGTGCTGCTGGGAATCCCATCAACAGCACACTTCGCGACATGGATGACGGGACTGTACAAGCCAACGGCTCAACTCGCCTGTGCTAGCTCTTCCTTGATCAGCTTCGTCAAATTCAGTCCAGCCAGCGGAGGCGTTAGAGGATGATATAGAAGACCTATTTCTTTGCCGTTATTTATCAGACGATGGCCTTCCTATGTGTTGGTGTCAGCTGATACTGAACTTGATGCCAAAAAGTGCCTGGAGTGCAGGCCAACTGAGTTGCTGAGGTATTTGTGTTGTACTGAATGCACTGCTTTGTCCTCTATTATAGAGCGGTAGCATAACTATCTAAACGTAGTCTCGAATGTCTACGTAGCTATCTCAGAACTGCCTTCTTTGTTATTGTGGCTGGTGGCTTCTTTCAGAAGCCTCACCAAGTTCGTTCACAACAGCAGCTGTCTTAGGGCGGCGAGTTAAGGTCGCCTCCATACTTCTTGGTGTGCTCGGTACGAATCATGTTAGGACTCAGCTCGGCATTCTTAGCTACAAACTTGGCCAGCTTCTGTGCGGTTTTGGGAAAGGGGCCAATCGAGTACTTGAAGACCAATATGGGTGAAGGGTCTTGAAGGTGGCTCGACAGCCTTAGATAATCGGGTTGATCCCGTTCCCCGTCATTAAATTCGCCCCTTCCAAGGATAGTCCGCGCAAGGGCGAGGGAGGTTCGGGCCATGATGGAGGGCTTTGTTGAAACGAAATCCCGGTGGTAGAGGGCGATCTCGCGCAGATAGGCGGCCATGTGCTCAACCTCCCGGTCCTCTCCCTCTTCCTCCACTAGTTGTTGCGAGAAAGAGTCCGAAGTGGGGTGCCCAATGACCCAATCAAGAGCATTGAGCACATGTTTCTCCATGAGGATAAACATGTTGATGCTGTGCATGTTGCAACACATGGCTTTGAGTTGGTGGATTTTGGGGATGCGACGCTTCTCATCGTTGTACTTGGCAGAAATGAGGAGTGCGGTGCATCCAACCAGCGGGTAATGCATCATAGTCACGTGCCGTTTCGAGCAGTACCGGTCGAGGAGATTGACCGCGAGAAAGAGCGTCTCGGGGAGGAGCTCGAAGATGGCATGAACCTTAACGAGGAAGTCCATGAGGCCGGACCGCATAGACCATTCAATCTGGGGCTGCTTATCAATGAGAGTAGCATCGGGAAGAGTTTTGTGCTAGTCTTGATTAGTGAAAGTCACGGCTGAGATACGCTTGATGCGCTGACATGCCTCCATATACTCTCTGTGCCGCATGATGTCCACCAGATACTCGTCGCGTATGAGACAAGAAAGCCCCCTGGCAATGATTTCTTGCTGCTGGTTTCCATGCAAGCTGGAGGCTTCTTTGGAAGTAAGACTTTGGTGGCTGGCCATATCCAATTCGATCAAGATAGTGATAGCGTAGTAGCCCGATATCTCGGGTAGAAAGCAGCGGTGAAAAGGCGGTATGGTATGGACCTGGTCAAGCATAAAGAAGATGAAGAATGTCCTTGGTCTCAGGTGATTAAATAGACGATTGAGGTCGCCTGTTATGTCTCTGGCCGCCGAAGCAGGATACTCCAATCCTGGTAGCTGCCTGAACTTGGGCTCCACACTCTCAGCGGTAGACGTTGTCTCTCCCCACTGTGCCTTGTCCCCGGACATCTTGATCCAAATGAGGCAGAGAGGACAAATTGTGTTGTGTATGTGTTAGGGGTGGAATCCGGATGGATAAGTCAGATACACCACTTGATAGTACCAACGGGATGTGCCTAGCCGAGGGAGGCGGGCGGTGGAGTCCTCCCGATGCCCTATTTCATTTCCAATGTCCGGGCGTTCGTGGCACGGAAGGCTCTTTTGTGCCTTGATCAAATCCTTGGAGGCACTTAGTTGAAGGAGGGCAAAAGTTGGGCTAAACCTTGTTCCCATGATAGTTGCTAGGCGTTCTAGTGACTCGTAAACACACGTAAAACTTTCGTCTATAGTATACATGCCTCTTTGATGGCTAAGACACTCTCCTCATCGAGGGCTAACCTTATCGTTTTGTAGGAAGCATTCCCTAGCAGGACGGTAGGAGATGCCCAGGAGAGAGGGGGTGGTTGCCCTAGACCGCGTTCGACATTGAAATCAGATCCACCTAAGGTAAAGCTTCAAGCGGGTCCTCCCTTTGGGTGAAAAACGAGAGAGGAAGTGTACCGTACAAGAAGGAGAGGAGAGAAGTGATTGTGCGGTATGATATACGAACAAACTCTCTAATTTCTCGATTACTACGCCCAGAACTCACCAACACTGTGGGTATGAGCTCATTCCAGTAGCCGCTCGCATTGCGCTACCGGGTTCGTCTAGGAACGGTCGGGTCTCGTGGCCGTATCTCGGAGACCACATCCTCCCGTGAGCCTTCAGGAACGTGTACGCCTCGCGCTTGGGTTTGATACGTTTTGCATCATTCTGGAGCAGGCCTCAGGAGGGTGGGGCACTCGGTATTATGCCTCCTCTTGGCGTCACCCTGTCTCATCCGAGGGCTTAAGTAGTATGAGGGTTAAGGTATGAAGAACTTCGATTGGTATAGTCTCTGAAGCCACAAATCTTCCCCCATATATTACCCTGTTGCCATCTTTTGCCTTTCGCACAAGGAGAAACAAACAATCGATACTTTTTCTTACTCAAAACCTCATTGAGAATGGGCACCAAACGGAAACATGAGTGTCAGCACATCTATAGCTCTACAAGAATCGAAGAAAAGTAGATGTGAGCATGGATTTACAAGGAAGCCCTCCGAGAACCCGCCGAGCTTTCGTTCTTGCAGCTACGGGCGCTAAACTCGCGCCACAAAGAACTTGATCAGCTTGAAATTTCATTTTGTGCCTCCCGAAGATATTCAAAAAGCTCTAGACGCAAGTAATTATGAGCTCACGAGATCTTACCTCGAGCTGAGTGACATGGTCGACTATCTACCATTGATGGTGAAACGTACTGCTGTGAGCACCTTGTTTGATGAGGATAGAGCTCAACGATGTCACCAGGAGAGAGATGAGCGTTACACTTGAGGTTCTCAGAGAGGAACGATGGGAGCGGCTGCGGAATAGATTTGCGTACCTAGCAATCAAGGGGTCTAAATCGCCAATCAGCCCCGGTCCGCAAGCGACGAAGACTCGACCGAGTGCGAATGCTGCTTCGGGAGCTTTCCGCGATCTCACATGACACACCGCAGTGCCGAAGAAAGCCATGCAAGTGATGTCATATCCTATTCATTCTTGTATTTGGCATAGTGGTTGACCCTATGAAGTGGTTTTGCGTCAAGTGCGCCTGTCGCAATTTTGAAGCTGTCGTCGGGAGAATTTACTGCATGTTCATAAACCCATGTGGTGCTGGGTTCTCGCCACGGGAGCGGGGTATATCCATGGGCGCTACTCTCCAGAAGTCACCGGTCCGAATTGAGACGAAGAAGTCCGGGAGCTCCTTCCTGGGGGTGGTGTTGAGTTTCTAAGTTAGTGTCCATTTTGCGGTTTCATAGCCATCCACCCTCTTGTCGAGTCGAGTGTGAATCTCTATGGCCAGGATGCTGCGTGCGAAATCCCCAGCTACCATATTGGCCATAGCAGAAACCATGAACCATGTGGTTGTGCTGGCGTCATTCGAAGCCAGAAAAGCGCAACCAATTCGTAGAGGGTGGAGGAAGCCAAATCAATGGCCCTCATTCGGGAATGAAATGATTTTAGGGCTCTTTTCTCCAGAGAATTTTCATGGCTACTGTATTAATTGATTGTCTTCCTCTATTACTTTCTATTATTTTGTGATTAGTATAAGTGCTTGAGATCTACCCTCTGAAGCCCGCGCAAGAGCAAGGAAACCCCGTCCTATTTGGATGTGTTCTCCTCCTTCAACAAACTTCCTTTAGCTTATCTTCTTCAACTCTCAGGAGACAACTGGAGGAAACTAACTGGTCCTCAATCCCTAACTCTCTTGCGCAAATATTCTTCGCGATGTAGGACGGAGCTACCA
This sequence comes from Fusarium sp. M6JPR69, assembly GCA_037576055.1. NCBI lineage: Eukaryota > Fungi > Ascomycota > Sordariomycetes > Hypocreales > Nectriaceae > Fusarium > Fusarium sp. M6JPR69. Next base: position 14,033 of record JBBEOF010005383.1, read on the forward strand.
CCTCATTTCGCACTCAACACAATCTTCTCATCCCTGCCTCCCAAATGATCCACTCTAACCAATTAAACTATTGGTGGTGGCTCAACCAATGACGCATTGACGTTTGCTGGAGTCAATGGGCGTAGAAATAACGTGATTGGTGGGTTAGACAGCCTCCGTTTTCGTTCCTGAGCTGAACAAATAGGCCCTTGGACAGTTGGGAGGCTTGGGTATTGCCTGCAACATGAATTCTGGGGCTATGCTCGCAGGGGGCGTTGATGCTTAAAGGATGGAGGCTATGAGGTCTCAGGAGGATGGGGAGGAGACTCGGGGCGAAGCTCTTCCGCTTAATGCGTCATACATGCGCCGAAACGGAGAGGACAGTGTCTTCCTTGTCGCCCCGTTCGTTGGCACGCCAGTGTGCAGCCTCCGCGAGATCTTCATAGAGACTGTATATTATCAATCTCGGACTCGCCCATGCCAAGAATGTTGCCAGAATATTGAAAGAGGCGCCACGGACTTTTGGTCGGTGCAGATGGTACCCTGCATGGCGCCAATCGTCAGGGATAAGGAGGGAAGAAACATGTCTCTCACCCAAGAGCTATCGGAGGATGACAGTTACGATGAGAGGGTTGGGCAGCTCTACTGAGAAGCCATATCTTAGTAAGGGTAGATATAGAAGCCAGCCAATGAAATCGGGTTGAGCGACCTTAGGCTAGCTTGTAATATACCATCTAGAAGATTGGAAACGTGATACTTGACCGAAATGACGGTGATCTAGTGGCACTTGACGGTTGCAGCCTTGAAATCGTTGAGCTTATCCAGAACCCGCTGATTTATGAATCCCTCGTCCCCCTGAAGATCCGCAACGGTATTCTCCGGTCTCCGAACGAAAGAAAGTTCCCGCACAAGCTGGACTTAATCTTCCCCTGGAGATTTAGGGGTACGTAGGAATGGCTCAGATGAAGGGGCTGAGTCGGCATCTACGTGGGGCGCCTGCAGCTGAGGCGTAGTATTCCTGCTGAGGCCTGCCCGTTGTCTTCCCTTTGCCCGGATTAGAAGACATCTTGATAACATTCCAAGACGTTCGCCTGCAAGAGTGGCATGCAGCATATTGACAGCCTCTTGCGGTTATTTCCGTAATACGATAAATCGAAATATGTTACGTAGTCTCGTTTCACCATGTCGGTAGTGCCTTCAAGTTTGTGGGGAAGGATGTTTAGGTCATGAATCGACTGAGAGGAGACCAACCATCCCCTGTGCCTCACCGCATGGTTTCCCTAAGGAAAAGCCCACGCACTTTCTCTTGAGGGGATGTCACTAGCGACATGGGGAAGTCGTCATGGGAACATATATATAGTGTTTGCGGAGGCCCTTGGCTTCAAACGAGTGTCCCGTCTCACTTAACCGCTTCCCTCATTATCGTTCTCGACTGAGTCGGGCCTAATCTATACATTATATGAACATGACCCCCCGACCGAATTTCTCTTCATTCCAAAAAATATGTTACACGCGCCCGCATATTCTCGACGAAATTCTATCACAATTGTCAGCCTCCGAAGCCGCGTATGTCCTCGCTCTCGTCAACTTGCCCGAAGAAGAACACTCAAAAGCATCGGAAAAGTACATCAAGCCCATCAGAGACATCCAGGAGCATGAACAATGGATCAATATGATGGCTTCGAAGGGCCACGCCGTTTTCCTTGTTGGCTCTGATGTACCACGTCTGATGATGAGGCTTAGGAGCCCTTTACACTACTGGGAGAGCTTTGGCGGCAAGAGCTTTGAAGACGAGAAACCTTTGCGCATTTGGCTGGCCGTTAGGGTTTCCCGTGAAATCCATCGAGACAGACAGCAACGGCTTGAGAGCTCTGGATATGCCACGTACTCGGTGTTGAGGGATGGAACCACGACCTACGGTGCGGGGATCAAAAGGCTCCGCGAGATGGACATGGTTTTGACAGACAGCAATGTCATTCCGCCACCGGACGGTACAAAAGTCGATGAGCGGGGACTCTGGTCACCTCAGTGGAAATGCAGAAGCCTAAATAGGAGCCACATCGAGATTGTCTGGGCGCACTTTCCTCAACTCTGTGGCGAAAAACACGACGTCACTCCCCGGGTCGATTTATGCCCTCTGCAAGATGATGCTAGACATCTAGGCGATGTCATGGGGGGACGGCACTGTTCAGTCGGTGGCAACAATGCTTGCAGCAAGGTCACACCAGGAGGACAACCTGAGTTGTTCGGCTATAGGAAGGACAAAGTCCGGGCCACCATGCCCTACGTGTTCTTGAACACTGGAGAGCAATCCATGTCTGAGGCAATCGATGACGGAGAGCTGCAGTCGGACGAATACGCATTTATCATCCGTTTCCGATGCATGGATGACGCTTCTGGCCCTCAAATCCGTTCAGAAATACATGGAATTCCCTGGCCTTCTGACTGACGAGTTGAGGCCGGGAATGGCTGGACTATTACTGCGATGGATAATACAGGAGGCCCTAGGGAGGTACCGGTGTTATGAAACTTTGAATAGAAGAAGGGTGATTGGAAGCTAGGTTAGAACTGTTAGAACTGTTAATCCTATATAGCTATATACTAAATCACACGTTCCATACGACAACGCCAAGTCGCCTTTGGGGTAATTGATTTGCTCAACGAGCCCACCGAATTGGTGCAGCACCTTTGTAGTGAGCAGATGCTTTTGTTCACATTCTGGTCGCAAGAATTTTCCATGATCTCGCCGGCGTTGAATTCATTTGACTTGGTTCGGTCATCATGTCAAGGACTACTGTCCTCTCAAGTATTTGCAGACTCAACACTTCGAGAAGAGCGTGCAGGGTTTTGACTGAATCTTCTTCCCCAACCCTCATTCATATCAATAGAGGCCAAAGGAAACAATTCATATTTCTTGGCGGTAAAGAATTATATGCAATGAACAGAAAAAAGCGAAACTTTGGTTGCCAGAGAAGGCCTATGTTACATGAGGTTGCCAACGATGGCACACTCGCCAAGAGCTGATATATTGAAAAGGTGGTTGTATACCTCCCTACCTTCCCATTACCCCATCATCACACGCCACGATTTCGTCTGGAACAATGAACAACGAACTTTGAACGGCAAAAGTATCAACGCGAGAGTGGAATTGGGCTGGTAGGACGCTACGGCTTGGAGATATTGGGATCATCCCTTAAGCTGGCAAGGAGCTCCGGTCCGTACTTCGCCCCAGTGTTATTGGGGTAACTGGGTTATGCGGTAAGAACGATCTCACCTGTTCAAACACTATGCCATGAGTACTTACCCCCGAGGCAGGATGTAGCGATAATCGAGGTATCCCTTAGACCAATAAATATGATTGGTCTGAACCCCCCGGAGTGACCTGGCTGGAGCTCCTTGCCTGCTTAAGGGATAGCAAGACGGCCTAAATTGAGTGGGCCGTGCGTAGTTACAACATTGGGATATGCAGGCGGTTTTCAAAACCGGTCCGTTCAGCACTCTCCTGGCTTTTGGAAGCTCAAATCCTCTGGAGACGGTGCTCTTGACCGCTCGAAGTTTGACCGCTCGAAGTAAGTGGGTTTTGGTTTCCACCAATACCGGAATCGACAATGGCGGGCTACAGGTTCAGTCTCGATTGAACACAAGGCTGCATTGTCTGCTTCGATTGTAGACGCTGAAGGTGTGGGGCATAAGCGAGATTCAACAGGCCCGTACGTATCCGAGCGTTGCGGATCAATTCCTCCTCTCCGATCCGATTGGCTGAGTTCAGACCCAATTTGTGGTTCTTCTATTGTTGATAAATCCGGGGTATTCCTACCCTTTTCCTTTGCGGCAAAAAGCAAGTCCAGGGACCGACGTAAAAGCAGTTTCATCTCCGGAACTAGAATGTCATTTAGACAATTGGTAAAGATGTAAAGCGTCCTAGGACGGCAGGCGCTGGCTTGCTTACAGATATGTGGGATGCACCGCAGGAGCGATGTCCATTTTCGGCCGTATTAGAAGAAGTTTGTCCACTTTTCGGCAGACTTCATGCCATGTCCAAGGATATTCCTGTATTGCAGAGCAGGATACGGCGGCTGGGGCTTCTCTACGGTAGCACCTGAAAATAAGCATTCAGCGAGTCCAGATTGGGCGTTGATTACTGTCCCATCAAAACTGGAAAGTTGTTTCCAAGACGTCCAAGGCTGGTTTTTGTTAGGGTGCCAGCAAACATCACACCACGAAAGCATCTCAAGCGAGCTTTGGAGGTTTAAGGGTCAGAGTGTGCCGACGCAATGGCTCACATGGCCAGTCACAACGATGGAGAGGACTCATAGTCAGTCCAACAGGACTCACTTCTAGATATCTTGCTCAAAAGGGTTCCCTGTATCAACTTAGAAGCTTAATAGGCAAAGAGACTAAAAAAAAAAAAAAAATCATATTCCATACTCACCTATGTTAAAAATCCATTCTTGGATATTACAAGGCTGCGCCGGTTCGTAATGACTGTCAGAGTTGAGCTTCATTGTCTATTTTTCAATCAGCAGTGGTTCACTGCTGGTAATCGTCCAAGTACGGACGCCTCCCACTCCTCGGTAGCTGACAAGGACGGAAGCAAGAGAGGTATATTAAGGCAAGGTAGCCCCTCGTTAGCAACATCTAAATCCGCATTCTACTCGCAACAGCCATGGCACCTAGCAAGGGAAAGGAAAAGAAGGGCAAGCCAGCATCCTCAGCCGAGAGTGTCAAAAAGACAAGATCAAAGAATGAGCTACAACAGCAGCTTGCCAAAAAACAGGCCTCACTGGAACGCGCGTCTGCAGCCTATGATAAGGCAAGTCCGGAAAAAAAGCGGCAGATCGATGGCATGCGTAATGAGGTCACTGCGTTGCGTGCCGTTGTCGAGTCGATGGATGTAGACCCGCCCGGCCAGGAACCAAACGAAAAAGGAGGCACTCTCCAAGACAATGCGGGTCTGGAAGGAACGAATGGAAATGACGGTGACCTCTCCCCAATAGGGCCCCCGTCCGGCAATGGCACATCATCTTTCCAGAATGATGATGGCTCAAAGGCACCCGGAAATCTCGGCGGCGACGGCGAAAATGAGCCTGGGCACGAGCCTGGGGCGGCAGATGAAGGAGAACAACTACAAGAACCAGAGCCAGGACGCGACGGGGCAGTGCCTGGTGTTATGCAGTCTATTGAGACTGATGAATCGAATGGATCTTTGTTCCTTCAAGATGATGATCAAACGACAGAGTTTGAAGATCCGGAGTATGGCAAGCCGCTGTTGACTATCCCGACAACAAGTGGCGTGAGCGAAGAAGGTGTGAAGACAGTCGGATGGTTTGGTAAGCACCTTCGCAAGTACATCAACATGTATGGGAAAAAGAATTCAGCAACCTACCGCCTAGAAAACCGTGCATTCCCCCGTAGCTATGCGGAAAATCCACCAGAAGATGAGAACGTGGCAAGCGCGAAGAACAGATTTGGAGACACACTACCAGGTATTGGCAGGCTCCACTATCCTAATGCGGAAGCACCTCGGATCTGGGGAGTTGCCTGGCGGGGCTTGAATTCGGGTGACTTGGAGCATGACTTGGAGCTCATCGATCCCGGATGTAATGAGTCTTTCACCCATACTGTAACTTACGTTCTCGTGGGATGGGTAATTGATGGACAGGAGGAGAAGACGTGGGAAACGCGAACCGCTTATCGAAAGATAATCGGAAGCAGGACTATGGCCGATATCAACATTTACAAGGCTGCGGTCGAGTCTCAGCACAGGTACATCGAGGCCATGGAAGGCCGGCGGAGGGCGATCAGCAGGTCGCCTTCCGTTCCCCTTCTAGGAGGAGACCTCGACATGGCGAGGGACAGGACCCAATCGGCAACGCGCAAGGGCAAATCATCACGGAGCAAGCGAGGGCTGGCGCAAAGTCATAGAGGGTCATCGCCGGCTCAATTCTTACCGTCACCCAGGTCTACCGTGTCCCCCCAGCGACGGATGCAGGGTATGGGTAGTCTCGCTGAGCTCAAAGCGGAATTTCTCACAGACTGGCCTGAACTGCGGAGTGCCGGAGACTTTTTAAAACTAGG